>WYDI02023940.1:0-45299 GCA_009867235.2 Psittacus erithacus | reverse complement strand
CTTTCCTTTCCTTTCCTTTCCTTTCCTTTCCTTTCCTTTCCTTTCCTTTCCTTTCCTTTCCTTTCCCTTTCCTTTCCTCCTCCTTCTCCTTCTCCTTCTCCTTCTCCTTCTCCTTCTCCTTTTGCAGACATAATCTGCACCATGGCAATAAAAATCAAGCCTTGGTAGAGTTTTGCCAGGAAGAATATTGGGATGCTTTCCATTCTTCTCTCGCTCATCTTGGAGGACTCAGGGGTATTTGATTTGGTTCTGGTTGCCACCGACATGTGCATTGCAGATGCCAAATAAGCCTTTGGGAGACTCAAACACATGCAGGAGCTACTGGTACTGATGACTGCATGCAATTTAGAGAAGGCATTCACTGATTTCTTTTGTGCTTCTGACAGGAGTTTGTGAAAACTGACCGAAATGGTGGTTTTCACTGCTCAAACCAGTGACCGGTGGAAAGGAATAAAGCTCTTCTTTTTGAGTCAAATTGCCTGTGTCAGCATTTAAAGTCATGACACCACTGCCAGATCACTTCAGTATGAAGTGTGATGAAAGGAGAAAATTCTGTCACACGTGCTGAAAGATCAAAGGCCTCCAAGATGTGCATATGTTTCACAGTCAGCAGTAATTGGTTTTATGTCAAGCTTTGCTACAAGATTGGTTTTGGATTTTGTCCATCTGAAGTAACATAGCAGTTAAGATTTGCCTAGCTTATAGTGTTAAGAATTGTATTAGAAGTAATTTGCCTAATGACTTATATGTAAACCGTTTCCTTCAGCCACTCTTCTTGGACAAGTCCACTTCAAATGGAGATGCTGCCTTCACTTTTTCAGAGCTAGGATCCTTCTTTTCTAGCTTGGATAAACCTCCCTGTACTATGTAGGGTGTTCAACTTAATTGTGCACCTTTAAAAATGGAAGTAATAGGATAACATATTCTAGGCTGAGGCGTTCCTGCCCATGGCATGGGGGTTGGAACTAGATGATCGTAAGGTCCTTTCCAACCCAAACTATTCTATGATTCTATGAATATTAGGAATTCCCTAGCTGTGCTGGGTGTTCACTCTGGATATCTGAGTGGTTTGCTCTTTTCCTTTCCCACTCACAGATCAACAGAGCCTTCTTCAGTCCTCCTCCTGTGTCTCCCTGGCTTCCTCCAGCTCCCAAGAGTTATCTATCTCCAGTGCCCTTCTTTCAATACCGGAAGTTAAATAAGCTACAGGTAGCTTATTAAGCTACTCAGTGCATTTTCTCCCATTCTGTGCCCTCCAGGTTGTGCTTGGGTCAGTTGCCTGCCTTGCTTTGCCCCTAACACAACACTCTTGGTCTTCCCAGTATTTGCACACTGGCATTCATTTTAACGCATAAGCACAAAGTGATCGTAGGAGTGGAGCCTGGGGCTGATTTGCACTTGGTCCAGCTGGGGAATTAGCGCCATTTAAGAAAGTATGGTAATTTTTCTGATGGTTGAAAGATAGAAGTTGAAGGATGACCAATAAGATCCTTGCTGGTCAATGCCAATACCCTGGTGAGTATCCTGGCAGTGCAGCATAGCTATGTCCTTAGTGGATTCGCTTTGAGTCAACCATGAATGTGTACGGATGAAGTCAGACTCAGTTTACCAGAAATTCCAGTTGAGAAATCCAGCCAGAGATGTTTTTGGTGAGGGGTGTGTGTTGGATTCAAGCATTACCAGATTTTGAAACCACCAAAGGCACTCAGCCTTGCTGATGCCTCCTGTGCACTTATGAAAGGTGGGCTCCTGCAACTGAACATGGAAGGTGTTTTGAGGTATAGCATACGGAGTATGTGAACTCCTGGTGAAGAGCATCAGTGGTAAACGGTCACCTTTTTCTGTAGGACCACAACAGTTGCTGTAAGTGGTGGAAAGATGGTTGTCTTGGTTCTACGGAAAGACACCTGCCTACTCCAGAGGTGAGTGCCATGGAAAGCTGCCTGCCATCTTTTGCATGCATATTTGGGTTGTTTCCATTGCTTGTAATTTTATCTGTATTGTGAAGAGAAGGAAAAGTCAAGGCTCTTCATGGAGATTATGTTTTGGCAGTGGGTTGCTCCAGTGAGAGGGCATTACTGGTGGGATAGGGCAGAGGGAGAAAGGAGGGACAGGAGTTACCTGCTCCTGGCTGATTTCCTGCTTCTTAAGATAAATCTACAGCTTGCATTTATTTTTCTGCAGCCTTCATCATGCTGACATTGATGTCAGCCTGAGCCGACTTGTTTTCTCACAGTAAACACAAACAGCACTTGATGTGCATATTGTCATTTTCACAGCCCATATGGTCTTAGGTTCCTCAGGTGCTTGGCAGAAAGGGGTTATTCAGCAGCAGCAACTTAATTCACAGCTTCTTGGGGAGTCAGGGACACTCTTCAAGGAGGGTGAGCAGCTAATCCCAAGCTTAACACTAGCCTCTGTCTAGCATGGTCTGGTTATTGGCAATGTGGAGCATGGGAATAATTTCAGAACAAAATGAGCCACCCTAAGGATGGAGCGATTCCTGAAGTTACTGTAATCATATGTCAAACACCTGAGTGCCCACTAGGGAGCCCAGCTGCATCTCCCACAGTAGCTGGGGCTGTAGACTTTTAGCCTCTTAAACATGAAGTTGGAGCTGGTTGTCCAGAGGAAAGGACATTGAAGTGCAAAAGCTTCTAAAGCTTCAGCTACTGTTTCCTTCTGCCTGGGGTCAACACCTTTAAAAGTGATACTCCCTGGATAAATGAGCCTAGAAGGCAAGGGAATTTCTGCCAGAACAGAGAGCCTGGGTAATCAGTTACATTAATTTGGGCTAAGTGAAGCATGAATGAGGCCTTTACCATTCATTCAATGTTAATCATATTGTTAGCTAGAATAACAAAACTGACTCTATAGAAATCCAGTCTAATTTCCTTTTGTTGTAAAGTTAATCCAACCATGTTGTTATTGCATTGAAGTTCTGTCTTCGTAAAAGATCTTTGACATTGGCTTAACATCTCTTTCATAAGCTTAATTCTCCTGATAGAATGCTGTTTGGGTACTTAGCAGAGATAACCACTCCATATATTTTGTGAAAATAAACTTACAATCATCTGTATACCCTTGAAAAGGGAGACTACCAAACATGCACCCAGGCAGAGCAGGATAACTCTGAAATAGTGAGAAAGAATCAGATGGGAAAAAATAATATAACTAGTGACCTAGACATTGTCCAAAAAGTAAAATCACGCGAGAAATATTAAAGTGCACCTTCCCCGAGAGATGAAACAGACATATATGTGTTTCTGACTCATTTTGTGGGTGAGAGAAAACAAGGCTTGGAAAAGACATCATAATCACTGATATTTAAGGCATATTAAGCTCAGTAAAGTATTAAATCATGTATACTACCTAAACCTTGGCTAATGATGGTTCTACCTTAACACATTCTTGAAGTCCAGAACTGTGCTGAAAAAGAAGTTTAGTCAGTTGATTCAAACCTATCCCAATCTCAGCCTCTGCTGCTGAGATAATCAAGTTGAGAAATACAATTAAATCCTATTTACAGGTCTGTCTTTTGAGTGTGTCTTGTGTCCACCCGTTAAAATACTGCCTCCAGGTACCTTCACATACTTTATGCAGAAAAGCATGAAAATATGTATACACAGACATGCAGAGAAGTTGTTGGCAGCCAATGCATTTAACTCTCAGCCAACCACACTTGTGTGGTGCTTGTCCTTAGCGAACCGCCTTCTGGCATTTCTTTTATGTTTCAAGCTCATGCAACACTGAGTTTTCATTTCAAAAGCAGTAAGGTTGCGTTTGGTCGGTTGATTGTTTCAGTGTGGAGAATGGTAGAGGTTCTCCTTTACATCCAAAGTCTCAGTATAAACATATTCTCCAATATTGCCTGAGTCTACCTTGATGTGCTTAAGCAGATGTAGGAGTGGGCTTCCTTGGAAAGGCTGGATCTGCCCTTTCCATCTGGATGCTCCCATCTCCTCCCTATGTTGGGTGTCAGTAGCTCCATCACCGTGCCACTGGGTGGTTGTCCAGGTTTTGCCTGGGATATAGTTAATTTTCTTCCAGTAGCTGGTACAGTGCTGGTTTTTTGAATTTAGTTTGAGAACAATGCTGATAACACACCAACGTGTTAGTTGTTGCTAAGTAGCACTTACCCTAAGTCAAGGACTTTTCAGTTTCTTATGATCTGCCAGTGAGAAGTTGCCTATGATGCCCTTCCTTAGCCTACACAACTGAATTTGTAGACAAAAGGGAAAACTTATTAAAAGCTTGTAATTCTTCCTTTAAAGATAAATCCCACTGTCTAAACCCAGAAAGCAAATAAAAAGAATAAACCCTTCATCCCTTCATTTTCCAAAGTCCTTTCTCTTAAAGCTGGTGGCATGGCTTTTTGACAGGCTGACCTGTAATGTCCAAGGCCCTAGGCTCAGTACCTTTATGTATGAACTGCCCTCTTGGAGTTACCTTCCAGTTAAGTGGCAGATCAGAGTAGTGATTTTCATTTTCATATTTAGTTCAGCTAATTCTCTTAATTCAGCACTCTTTAGCAGAGGTTCTAGCAGTGCTCTTCTCTCTGCATGTTGTATGATCAACCATCAGAGCCAAGCCTGTATCTCAGGCTTTTGCACCTCCAAGGCATAGACTCACCTCCTGCTAAGGGACTTCTGCCTATACTTTAGACATTGTTCTGGCAAGAGAGGAAGGAATTCATCATTTGACTTTAATTTCTTGCAGACAGTAGGACCAATACACCCCCAAATTCAAAGTCTTCAGTCTCTATCAAAATCTGCTGGTGCCTGAATGTGTCATGGGACTCTCATGCAGTATGGCATGCCAAGCTTGAAACATTTCTCTATGGCACCTCCAAATACAATTCATGCATTGCTCCAGACATTGCTGGCTATAAAAGTGTAAAACATCCATGCAATACTTGGTGTGACTAGCACAATTATTTTTCCTGTTAATTAATGAAAGCCAGAGGAGGTTAGAAAACATGCTATAAGCACTCCTCTTCATCTGCCACTTCATGGACTGAAGTGGTTCCAAATCTCCTTTAATTTAGTGGATTTTTGGGTGTGAATGAGGAGCCAGGTCAACCCTGAAAAAGTGCGCAATTTTTCTCCTAGGCAGAAAGTGAAACCAAGAAAGAACACCTCAAATTCCAGCACCTTTGAAAGCTAGGGAAGTTGGGCTACATTTTAGCTTATGGCTATCCTGAAGACTGATTGCCTGAAGGTGTGGTTGTTATCCGTGCAAAGTGGCTGTCTCTCTGCATGCAGGTGCCTAGGTGAGGTTACATGGGGCCATAAATCACAGATGGGGAAATGCTTTCCCTGGTCTTTGTTCTCTCCTGATTTCGAGTGTCAGAAAATAATTGACAAATATCTGTGAAGGATTCTTGGTAATGGATTGTCATTACTGTTTTATGGGTATAGGAACTGCCTTTTAGGGTAACCCCTGGTCCACACCTAGGTCAGTGTTATGTTCAATACCAGCCAATGTCACTGCGAAAAGTGCCCATAAGCTCTATAACACGTTGCTAAAGCATTCCCCTTAACCTTATGTGTGATGCCTGAGTAGCAATAAAACTTTTACCTTCTCCAGTGTGTTCAGGAAAATGAGAACATTTTTGCAGGCTGCATTTTAGGGAAAGTGTCCTGAGGACTCTTTAATGCTCCCTAATGTCTCAAGTTTTCTGTGAGCTATAGAAATACGACATGCTTATAAACATGTTTCAGCTGTAATGCTAATTGACTGAGGCTGACAAACAGCATTTCATTGGGAAAGACTTTCCATCCTATAGTGCTTTGAATAGCTGATGTCCCACTTACATCTGTTACTAGGCTTATTGCTTAGTATGTGGTCCTCAGCGCTCCCAGTGCTCTTTATGAGTGGGTCAAAGGCGGTTTCTGACTGGGTAAGCAGAGGGTTCCACAGGATAAAAATTTCTTCTTCCTACTCATTCGGATTTTACAAGAAGTTGGGGACAGAAATTTCATTATGAAAATATTGTTGGGGCTTTGGCTATTTTCTTTAACAGGGTTGTTAACAGATGGAATCTTATGTTGAAAGTTCTTTTAGTTTTGATTGAATTGGGCAATGGTATAAGGTTAATTAAGTGCCAGTCGATTTTTGCAAACAATATTGGAGACCAAGAATCATGAAACATAAGATTAGTTGCAAAGTTATCAACCTTCAAATGTTTTTAATCAAGGCGCCTTTAATTAATCTACAATTGTTGCATTGTATTTAAACACGTATTGCGATTGCTGAATTCTAATTAAATAACGATTGAGTACTTAAAATACAAGAGGGGGAAGCAATCTGTTCTGTTATTGTTTTACGTGAAGCATAGATTTCTGCTGCTTGCCCTGCACCCCTGACAGTGCTGGCAGTAATGTTTTCTGTTGGGAGAAAGACCATTTCTCACTGAGATGTAATTAAGCAGTAAATTAGTGTTGGTCATGTGAATGATGGAAACTCTGGAATGCTTCGCTGGTGTGGGTGGTGAAACCTGCTCCTGGCTGGTGGCCAAGGGCATGTGCAGCTTCATCAGCACTGCCTGGGGCAGATGCTCAGGGTGCAAGTGTGAGACGGGGACCCTGCCAGTGCCCACCCTTCTGGGGCACCCTGCATTCCTTCCTGTGCTGTGATGAGGACATGGTTTGGCAGTGAGGAGCATGGCAAACTCAGGGCTGACTTATACCTCTGGAAAAGCAGTGAAAGCTGGTGTGGTGTCACACTGGCTCTGGTACATATGTTTTGACATGTCTTAAGCAAGTTAATAGTTAACTTTTAGGTTTTCTTCTCATTGCTCTTACAAAAAGGGTATGGAAGGCATACAGTATCTGATAGATTATAAACAGGAATAGATAAATGAGTCATGTCAGTAAGGAAAGTATCAGGTGATACAGGGATGTCCAGCAGCAGGATTTTGGAGAGGCAGAGCATGAGATCGTAGAACCGTAGAACCGTAGAATGGTTTGGGTTGGAAGGGACCTTAAAGATCAGCCAGCTCCAACCCCTCTGCCATGCGCAGGGATGCCTTCCATTAGACATGGTTGCTCAAAGCTCCATCCAACCTGGCCTTGGACGCTGCCAGGGATGGGGCAGCCACAGATTCTCTGGGAAACCCGTGCAAAGCCCTCGCCACCCTCATAGTGAAGAACTATCAGATCAATTAGGGGCAAGGGTTTCTGCCCCTTGAAGTTTTCCCCCATAGCTGTTCCAATCATGGGATGTGGGGTCATGGACATTATTCTGTGTGTTATTCAACTAACATCCAAGGAAACTCCTTGCAAAAGCTGGTATTTCAGAAGCATGCTACTACTTCCTGTTTTGGCAGACAGAATG
The DNA here is from genome assembly GCA_009867235.2 of Psittacus erithacus. NCBI lineage: Eukaryota > Metazoa > Chordata > Aves > Psittaciformes > Psittacidae > Psittacus > Psittacus erithacus. The sequence goes on along the minus strand of WYDI02023940.1, from coordinate 37,961 downwards.
GAGACAAGCAAAGGAGGAATTTTTTAATGCTGTGAAAGCCACAGCTTTTCCAGATAAACTTGGAAAGTCAGAGACAAGCAGTTTGCAGGAGCTGCTGCTGCACTTGTGTCTCCTAAAGATGTCTTTGAATGAAGAAGTGCAGCTCCCAGCACTGTCAATTCAGCACTTTGCCTACTTCAAACACAATGACAGGTGGTTGGAATTAGTGGCAAAATAGTCATCATCAAAATCACACTTACAATGTAACAAGCTTTAGCTTTTACCAAGAGTTATGCATCTTCAGTATGTTTACTGGTTTTTAATCTGCAAACTTGGATCCTCTCAGCAGAAAAGCTGACATTGAACTGCTTTCTGGATTCTCTCAAGCACCATAAACCACAACTATCTCTATTCAATCTCTCTGCAGATAAACTAGAAAATTAATTACTTTTAGATATTATCCTTTAAGAAGCTTTTTAAGAGAGAAGAAAACAAGTTGTAAACCCCACAAAGAAGCGTAGTTGTCTCTTATGGGTCGGGAGTATCTTACAATCTTGTAAAAGCACTGAAATGGCTCCTATAACCTCAAAATACCAGTGAAGATGTTTTTTCTTGTTTTACCGCAGTTACGTGAGGCTAAGCCTATATGTTGTTTAATTGAGCTCCATCTCAGTGGTGTTCAGGTTAAAATAATATATTGATCCATATATTGTTTTCATTAGGTTTTGCGCTCAAATGGCCAGGCAGAATTTGCTTTCCCCATGAGCATGTTCCTTCTCCTTGCTGAGGCTGTGTTGCTCAAAGTCAGTGCTGATCTCTACCCTCTGGTGATAGGCACATCTCAGCTTTCCCAAGAGGAATTGCTTCTAAGGAGCTGTGGAGATGCCCTTTCCATGAGCTTGAAGAGAAAGCTCTCCATCAAAGCAGCTCTGATGCCTTGAATGTCTTGTGGAAATAGCTTGGCTCAAATAAAGGAGTTAGACAGTAGGCAAAGCAAAAAGCCTTTTGTGACCTTTTTTCTTCATCAAGAGGGAAAGAAAATAATTCATTTTGAAATTGTCACTGTTCAGTGGACCAGCACTTCCACCTTCTGTCGGTGAGCCACGGAGCTATTTGTTCAATGTATCAATAACCCTGAAAAGGGCAAGAAAAAAAATTAGATTCATAGTTTGCAAATTACATCAAATCTGTAAGATGAAAAAAGAAAATATGCAAATTTACGATTTATTATTCCTTGGCAGTAGCTATTTCCCCTTAGAACAGGCAGATTGGGAAGAGCAATTAACTAACAGTCTTGTGTTTTGGTGTGTGAGAGGGTTAGAGCACTCAGCGGAGGCAAAAAGTACTTCTGTTGATTCTGGATGATGAACAAGAGCAAGCCCTGACCATGTCTCCTGCTGAGAGACAAAATTCACAGTGGCTTTGTGCCACAGGGTGCCCTGACCCTTACTGATGAACAGGACCAAGCTTGGCATGGCACCAAGCAGCTGTGTCCCCACCAAGGTGACAAGGTCTGGAATCAATGCTTGTGCTGGTGAGCCGGCCAAGACCTTCATGAGCTGCTGACAAGAATGAACTGAACTACGGATTTACCCCTGGAGATGCTGGATTAATTCGCAGGCAGAATGGAGGGAAAAGGCTAGATGTGACTGTTGACAGATCACAGAAAACCTCTAGCTGATGTACTTAGTGATTTAAAAATAAGAACCCAAGTGCCAGATTGTGTAAGGGACAGACTAGAAAAAAAAAACAGACCCAAAACATTGAATTATTATTTTTCCTTTCAAGGAATTTGCTGTGTACCTAACCAGAAATGTGGCTCCTGTTCTATTTGCCTGTTGTTTAGCAGAGCAGAGAGTGCTCTGAACCAGGCAATAAAAATTAATGTGAGCAGGAAAAGATCTCTGGGAAAAAGAAAATAGTTTTTTCTCAGCTAGAGAGGAGATGAATGCAGAGACATGGTGGAAGGATGTACAATAATAAGTGGTACAGAGAAAGGAAATTGGCCCAACTGAACTTCCTTCTAGTACTAGAGTAAGAGGGGATTTTGTAAAATGAATGCATTAATGTAAAATGAGCAACTTAAAAGAAGGTGTGAGTAATCTTACTGAAAGGAGCAAAACCAGTGTATTTCAAAAGCCCTGTGTATCCTAAATCATCCAATTATGCAACCTTTGCAGTAATCACAAGGCCATCATAGTATTGCCATCTTTCTCACAAAATATCACATTGAAATACAGCTGTTTTTGTGATAAATACTGGTTCCAGTCAAGAGTAGGATGGTTTTAGAGTCAGAATAAGCTTAATGTTCATCATCTCCTCTTCAAAAATATAATTGGGCATTTGTTTGATGGCTAGCTTGGGGTGAGCATGCAGATTTTTTTGTCCTTGTAGGTGAAAAGAAATAAAATGGCAGGGAGATTTCAGGTTGAGATGCAGATGAAATCCCAACACTCACTTCTCAAGAAACAAAGGGGCTTTGTGCGGGCTGCAGTGGGGCACACCTCTGATCTGCCCAGACAATGCCCTGGGGTAGGAATACAGTGCTTATGTTTCTGTGGCTGCTAAGCAGTAGCTATTTCTTCCTGATATTCATAGAAGTCATTTTGATCTTTGCAGTCACAGGGAGGGACTAAGTCTTGCTCCAGACCTGAGGAGCGCTTACTATGGCGTCATCAGGAGAACAGGTCAAACCACTGGTTTCTTGCCCCTTGGTTTTTGTCTTAGGCATTTTACTATGTGTTCCCTAAGTTACCATGTGGTTTCCAGTGCTTCTCAGTGCCATTCAGTAAAGCCCATCTCTAATCTTCTTTGGTTTTGCTACATGACTGATGAGTATGTGGTAGAGCACACAGTGCAGCACAGATCCTACCTTCGGCTAAATGGAGAGGTCTACTGAGCAGAGGCTCCCTAGGTTTCCAATTCAACTTAACCAGTGAGTTTTTGCATAAAAGTAAGAAAAATCCATCCACTTTTATCTGCTAAATACCTTCATAGGCATTTCTCTATAATTGTTCTGCTGGTCAACCTAAAAGTGTTTTGATTGTTTTTGTTGTAATGAGATTTCCTTCTGAGATGTTTTTATGTACTTTAGTTTATAGAGTAGAACTAAACCAAAGGCAGTTTTAACATGGCTTCTTATCACAGTGAAATTGTACAGACTACAGAGTTAAATTTTTTCCTTCTGTCTCTTTAGATTGGATTCTGATCTACCATTTTACATGAAACTCTATATCTGGAACAGTAATTTTTGAAGTGTTGCATGTTCTACTATTTCCATGTTGGTTTGTTTGCTTTTTTCCTGAAATATGGCACCTGTTTTTCCTAGTAATTAGTGCAACAGTTCATGCCAAAGCTAATAAATTAAAGGTTTGGCTTTAATTTCATCAGTTTACTAAAGAATAAACTCATATTTATTTTTATTCATCTAATAGTAAGTATAGTTGCCAAAGTACTCTCCTACTCCCTCCTCCATGTTCAGAGCAGGGAGAGAGACGAAAGGCACCTACAGAAGGCTATCCTATGTGCAAATCTTAATCACTTAAGGAGATGAACTGCCATTTGGAGATGCTCTTTTTCCCTTTTGCCAGAGGAGGAACTCTACATGATTAGACAAGACTTATCTAGCCTACACCTAGGTAAGACATGTGCCTTAAGTCAACTTAAACACAAAGCCTTTTGACCTCAAGATTGTACAATATCCCGCTGTCCAGACTGTACAATTAGAATGCTCAGGATAGTCTTGGTTTGGTTCCTGGACTGTAATGCAAAATTTACTTTAGGGAAAAAAAAAAAATTATAACAATGTTAAACAAAAAGTGCTGCCTTATTTAAATAAAAATAAGTGCCATAGTATTTAAATTGAATTCGACTGTCTTGTTTTCTTTATTTCCTGCCTTTGTGCCTATTATATATGCCATTTGTACAATGAACAAATTAAGAAGATTTAACAAATATTCTTCCAGGGAAAATGAGTTTAGCTATGAATAGAAATGGCAAATCAAAAGGCTAAACCTCAGTTGCGTCAAGAAATATATTAAAATTCCTATTGTAAAGCAAATATACGTAGCATCTCTGGATGGGGCCCTATTCTATGTCAAAAGTAGGCTTTATATGTTTTGAAAGTTAATCTTTTTCTCTTTTTTCTCTTTTTATTCTTACTTAGCAGCTGCCTCAGGTCAGAACCTCCAGGTGAAACATCCCTTATTTTTCTCATTTGTAGCTCTCACGGTATGGAATCCACAGCCACAGCTGGCCCTAGTGGGTCACAGCCGAACCTCTTCTCTCAAATAACAGTGAAAGGTTTGCCTTTCTTTCTTCTGGCAAGAAGTGTGTTCTCCACAGCCTAATAACACATCACAGATTCAAAAGCGAACCAAGATCACTTTTGCATTTGCAAAGGGGACTTAGGTTTTTCTCCTGAGCTTTGTATCTTCACCACTTGGTTTTAGATACATTTATCTGGAGTGTTTTTATTTAAAGTATCAGTCAAAACAGTCCTATTTGTTATTTGGGTTCAAAAATCCTCGGATGAGGGACTGCCCTGTCCAGTCTTCTTGGCCTTTTTTCTCTCTGATTTCTGATGCTACGCAAGACAGCTGCTTATGAACAGCGGGAAACCGCCTGCATCCTGATCTGATTCAAATTATAATGTTGTCTAGGGAAACGACATTCAGATCAAACATCTTTCTTTAAAAAAATTAAAGTCCCATATGCCGCAAATTCCAAAGCTGGAATTTGCATGGGACATAATGACACCAGCCTGTTGTGCTCTTCCACAACAGCCTGTAATTATTTCTCTTCTCAAACTGTGCACACACCATTGAGGAGACCGATACATAAATAAAAAGGCTGCATTAATTTCAAGCTACATTAGGAATGCAGAAGTAAAAATAACCCATGTCTGATAGACAGAGAAAAAAGGCAAAATTAGGAGAAATCTGACTGGGAGGTTTCTAGGGGAGCTATAGAACAAGGAGTTAAAAAAATTAAACCATCAGAAAGCAAACAAGTTTGCTATTGCTGCAGGATTGGATACAGCATGTGGGCTCTGCAAGTTCCTGCAGGTCTTACACTTACAGAATTATGCAATCATTTAAGTTGGAAAAAACCTTTAAGATCACTGAGTACAGCCACTAACCTAGCACTGCCAAGTCCACCACTAAACCATGTCCCCAGTGCCACATCTACACATTTTCTATACATCTATATATTACATCTATACATCTTCTAAATACCTCCAGGGACAGTGACTCAACCGCTTCCCTGGGCAGCCTGTTCCAGTGCTCGACAACCCTTTCAAGTGAAGAAATTTTTCCTAATATCCAATCTAAATGTCCCCTGGCTTGATCATTTATAGGCTGGGCAGAGCGGTGCTGCAAAGGTGTGGCGTAATGCCTGGGTATTCATCCTGTTTTCTTCAAGGCCATGTGGAAAATATGATCACGTGAAGACCTGTGTGGTTTTCTATACTGCACTGTTTCTCCAGAAGGAAGACAGGTATTGGGAAAATGGGTAGATGGAGATGACAGATGCTGTCATGAGGGTGTCAGGAAACTCCTGCTTTCCCTTCGCTATTCTGGAGTCTGCAGTTCAACTTGAAAGTCTTTGTTGCACCTGAGTACCAGCTATTTAACTAGTGGATTAAATTGGGAGTGGATTTTCACACAAAGCTTGGATTTGATGTGACAAATCAAGGTATGTTTCCATCTCCCTGTCTCACATCCAGTCAGTTCGTCTTTCTTTTTTAAACACAGATATCTTCCATGCACTGCTGGGAGACACTTCCAGCTGCCAAAACAAGCTCTTTCAGGCTAAGGGACGTTCTCTTGTCACTTTTATTTTTTCACAAATACAGTGTATAACCAGAAAGGAGGTGGAGGTTTTCAAACTGACATATTAGAAGTAAAGATTTTAAATCCATGATTAGGTACATAAATCTGAGTGATTTGTTTCCTGTAAGAGCTGAGTGTTCACATGTTCTGCTGAAATCCCAAGGGTGACCTCTTTGGCTAGCAGATAAGGTACACTATATATAAAGGTTTTTTAAAACCAGACCAAATACATTCTTATTTTAAATGTTCAGTAATCAAGGCCCTTGTCAGGAGAAGGGAGCATAACAATGAATAACCTGCCTGGTGCGCAGTCGCGTTCTTCCCAGAGAGCACACTGTTGCCTCAGCCAGATATTCTCAATGATTGGTCTTGAGGCTTTATTTTTCCTAAGCTCATATATCAGATCCAACTTTTCTGGCTAGGAACCTAATAGTGACTGTCATTAGACTCACCCTTTTGGGTATCTTCCTGTAGCTCCCTGGCAGGGGCTTTTCCTGGAGTTCAAGCCTGATACTCCTAGTCCTAGAAGGGGAGCTGGTGTCTTTAGCCAAGAGGGAGGATGGAGTTGATGGCTGAGAGAGGGTTCCACACATTGCTGCTCTGAACAGTGGGGTCTGCAGCACCAGGAGAGGAGAAGGGAAGGGCTGCCAAAGTTCAGCCAGCAAATGCTGCAGCCCAGCAGGAGGGGCAAGATCCAGCCTCAAAGACCCATCCTGCCTCATGCAACGGGTACCCTGTGAAGGAACGGAGCCCTGACTACTCCAGCGTCCCATGAAGGAATGAGCTGACAGCTTTGCAATGTTTGGGAGTATTCCTGTGCTTTTCCTGAATGTGCAAGGTCTTTTATTCTGATCCAAAAATCTAACTGGGATTAGAGATCTGTATTTTCTTTTGTTCATATTTCATATTTTGTGGAAAAGAAGTGAGATGAAAATTAACACAAATTTCTATTTAATTTTTAAAGGACTATGGTGTTAGTCACTTTTCAGTGTGAAATAATGCTTAATGATTTACCAAGGGCAAGCAATGAGGGACCATGAGTTTTTTATGCAAGGTGTTTTACAGAAATCAGTTAAAACCCAAGTGCTGACAGATCACACTTTCCACTAGAGTTTAGGATTACACAGCTGCTACTTATGTTGTGACTACAGTTGTAGCCCAAATTCAATTATGAGTATTCCATGGCAGGTTTTACTGGACTGTATAGCCAAGTCAATCTCTGTACTTTGATTGAATGGCACCAGTGAGAAATCTGACTCATGCAACCCAAGCCACAACTTGCTCCCCTAGAAGTACTTGAGAATTGTATTTTTCTTGAGTTCTAGGAGGAGCTGATCCAAATATATTCTTTATCTGGCAGAGGCTGCTGAAGGACATGGAAGTTTTCCTCTGGAGTAACCGCGTTTGTCTGCAGAAATACAGAAGGAACAAGTGATTGTTTTTGGGGAAAATGTGTTTAATTTTTTTCAGCTTTCTTTGTCTTCTGATCATTGTCTGCTGTTTGCTCTTTTACACGTCAGTCTCTTTAAACAGGAAGACATTCTGGCTGTGTCAAAATAATTTTCTTCTGAGGGTGCATGTTCTTCTTTTGTTGATCAAAAGCAATTAGAGAGAGAAGAGCTGACAGTTTCACTGAGCTGTCAATGAAAATACCGTAATGAACAGTTCATTGTGAAATAACCAATTCTCCCATTAAGTGATCTGTAGCCCTGAGGGGAAGAACTGTGTGGGAACAGCAACCATTGTTTGTTGCCGCATCTCTGTGTTGATCTTTTGATATTTTCTAGGAACAAAGGGGTATCAGTATTTTGGAAGGAGCACTGGAAAGGGTGAAAGAGGCTGTGATATACCAGGACCTGACCTCACAATGGGGACAACCAGAAGTTTCTTTCATTCTTCAGGTAGGTTTTAGGCTGAACTTAAGAAGAGCATTTTACAGCGGGTGAGATGTCTACCAGAGCATTTTGGGGTAGATGCATCTCCTGACCTCATCCTTCCGCTCAAGGGCCTGCAGAGCTTCCTGAAATGTTTTGCCTCCATCAGAGGTTTTCTATAAGCACAGAGCTTTGTGAACCTCTATTAAATATGGGAGACAAGTTCATCTTACTGGTCCTAAATAGCTTTATCTGGTGAATTGCTTCATAATCCCAACTATACAGTTAATAAGCCTTTTTTTCAATATGATTACGCATGCTTTGAAGCACTGTCCTCCTCGCTTGGGAAGGGTTCTATAGGTCGCTGCATACCCTTGATGTGGGCCATTGTGTATGCATAGATACATTTTTATCTTATTTCATAGACAATTGCTTCCAAAGAGCATCAGCGCCTGAAAATGCAGCACATCTCTGCACCTGGCATGGTCCATCTGAAAGATCCCGATGGCTCTTTGTGGCCATGCTTTCATGTGCTGCCAGCACCTCTGGATCTGCCTACCCTGCCCAGAGGAGAAGAGCTGGATAGGCTGAGGAACTTCCCATGGAGAGATGTAGGTAACAAAGCCAAATGCTAGAAAGACATTAAACCCTTGATGGAGTATCAGAGAAGTTTGCTCAACTGAGACAATGTGCTCCATGTGTTTTAGACACCTTTCTTAACCTAGAACCCATTAAAGAAAATGTACCTGTCCTTAATTGACTGTGCTAGGAATAAAACTTATTCTGTGCTATTAAATACTCCTTCTCCCTGACTGACTTCTCCAAAACCACCCTTGCCTAGACTTTTTCTACTTTCCCCTTTCCTTTCTATGACCTCGCACATTTTATACATTTAGGGCTTCTCCCCCATCCCTAGACAAGTTCACCTCCTCTTCGCTGTACCCCAACTCCTCTCTCCTGTTACCCCTTTCCCAGACAGCCTCTCCCCAAGATAAGCCTGATTCTTGGGCTTGTGAAAGCATAGGGGAGAAGAGTCACCTCTGCCCCTTGCTGACTTGCTGTTATGATGGTTCTTGACCTATTTCGAGGCCAGGAGCCAGCACGGGTGTGCAGCTGCTACCTGTCTCTGCATCTCAGAGACATGACCTGCGTACTACGTTGTCTTATACCCACAGCAAAGTGAGACACAGCAAGCACTTCTCTCATGGTCACCTGATGTCGTGTCTACTTCCCTGACGCAGCAGGGAGAGGATCTTATGCCATGTATTACAAGTCTCCTCCATCTATAGGAAACTTCCTCAAAACACTAACCAGTCTCAGGAATGGCAGGGCTCATAGCTTTCTGTACATGTTTGCCCCTTATCCTGGGATTTAAAGAAGTTCTCAGCTTTGATCCTGCAGCACAGCCAGGGCTGTGCTTGCCATGACCATTGTCCTGGGTTCAGCAGTAGCAGCCATTTTTCTCCTTCTTAGTAGCTGGTGCAGTGCTGTGTTTCTGACTTGCAGCCTGGGAACAGCACTGATAACACCGATGTTTTTAGTTACTGCTCAGTAATGTTTACTCTGACCAAGGACTTTATGAGCCTCTTGCTCTGCCAGGGAGGAGGAGAAGCCGGGGGGAAGCAGAGACAGGACACCTGACCCAAGCTGACCAAAGAGGTATTCCACACCACAGCACGTCATACCCACTATATAAACTGGGGGCAGCCACCTAGAAGGGCTAGATCACTGCTGGGATCAGGCTGGGTATTGGTCGGTGGGTGATGAGCAGTTGTATTCTCTTCCCTTGTTATTTCCCTTATCACTGTCATTATTGGTGGTAGCAGCAGAGGTTTGTGTTATACCTTAGTTACTGGACTGTTCTTATCTCAACCCGTGGGAGTTACATTCTTTTGATTCTCTTCCCCATCCCTCCAGGAGCAGCGGGTGGGGACGGGAGGAAGGGAGGGGAAATGAGCTAACGGCTGTGTGGTTCTGGATTGCCGGCTGGGCTTAAACCACGGCAACCATTTAGCAGTGTATCAAATGGCAAATCATGATACGGCATACTGAAGGACTTTGTCTCCATGGTGCTCTCAGGATAGCACCATCTTCACACTCCCGTCTTTGGGATATACTTTATCCATAGGGTCTTGCAGAAGGTGTCACACTGCTCAGCTGTACACGTCTTCAGCTGAAGCTGAAGGAGAGGTAGGTGTGCTGAAAACCTGGAGGAGCACTCGCTCTGCAGCAGGTAGGTGCAGAGCTCAGATAGCCAGCACGGGTGTTGAGTGGGAAGTTTGGTAGTCTGAAGCTCTTCTCTAGAAGGTCTCATTTCCATGTGTGTTTAATATTCATTAGACCAAATTTATGTCTTGTATCACAAGTATCAGAAATAGCTTGTACACTGAGATGATCGGCTGGCATCCCTCGCACAGGAAGTCAAGCCAAACAGTCAGTAATACCATTATAATAATCTTTCCTGATCCTTGCTGGCTTCTTGGCACTGCTTTTATAAATGTATGTCACAGCTGCAGCTCAGTCACTGATGATCTCATTGAGTCAGGAATCTGCCTGAACTACTAGAAGCTCCAAAAATATGGAAGAATAATTGCCTTCTAAAAGTGTCTTTTGGTCTAGAGTATCATAACCAGTGCTTGGGCACCTTACTGCAATTTGTGATAGACTACTTTAAAGGTATAATCATTTAGTCAATGTAATTAACAAGAGTTCAGAAATCAGCACTGAATGCAGCAAAAAATATGGATGACCAAGTTGCTGTCTTGTCTCCCAGAGATGTGCAAAAGGGAACTTTGTCTTCCAACCAGACTGACCAAATCCTTGTTACAGGAGCTCTCAGGCTACTGCTTCCCTTCCCCACTCTAGAGTGTTCAGCTGAGAGTTCAGAGCTCATTACACAATATTTTGGTTATGCCTATTTTTTTAGCATGCCTTCTCCTCTATACTTTAAAGGGCATGCATTTTATGTTAATTCCTATTCTAATAAGAACCTGTGAAAAGCCTTTCCAGGAAGGAAAACTGGATCCCAAATTATTAGCTCTGCTTGGTTATTGCTTCTTTTCCCAATTATTGTTTCCAGATAACATTTGTCAGTTTACGTCTCCTGACCTAGATGTAATTATAGCGCGGCTGTCAAATAAGAGCTGGTTTACTGCTCTTAGGGAAACCTTTGTAGAGACATAAGGAGACCATTAACTTGCAGCTTCTCTTACAGCGTTTAGGTCCTACCAAATAACAAGACAATAGCTGTCTGTCTCCAGGAGAAAAGTATAAATGGCTGCCTGTCCTGGTTTTGACTGGGGTAGAGTTAAATTTTTTCTTAGTCACTGGTACGGTGCTGTGTTTTGGATTTAGTATAAGAGTAACATTGATAGCACACTGATGTTTTTAGTTGTTGCTAAGCAGTGTTTATACTAAGTCAAAGACTTTACAGCTTCTCATGTCCTGCCAGTGAGCAGGCTGTGGGTGCACAAGAAGCTGGGAAGGGACACAGCCAAGACAGCTGATTCCAACTGACCAAAGGGATACTCCATATCATATGATGTCATCTCAGTATATAAACTGGGGGGAAAGCTGGCCGTGGGCTGCTGCTTGGGAATGGGCTGGCAATTGCTTGGCAAGTAAGTGATGAGCAATTGCACTGTACATCACTTGTTTTGTGTATCCTGCTTCTATTATTGTTGTTACTATTACTATTGCTATTTATTACTATTACTATTACTATTACTATTACTATTATTATCTTCCTTTTCTGTGCTATTAAACTGTCTTTATCTCAAACCATGAGTTTTCTCACTTTTTCTCTTCTGATTCTTCCATCCCTCTGGGGTGGGAGTGAGTGAGTGGCTGTGTGGTGCTTAGCTGCTGGCTGGGGTTAAACCATGACATTACCTTTGTGTGAAACATTTGATGTTATTTTTATGCTTTTCATGTTGCAACAGCATGCTGCTTCAGTGCAGCCTTATACAACCTCTGATGTGTCCAAGCTGGAGATAAAAATGAGCAAACATAGCAATTTTACTGGGCTGTTCGTTAGGATTTTATATTGAGGTTTTGATATAAAACCTCAATATAAAGGAATATTTAGGAACTAGTGCTGCTAGGGTATTCCTGGCAAACATGAAAGTACTTATTCTAGGTGAAAAGTGCAACTCACTTTGATTTGAGCTGTATAGGACCAGGTTATTTTTGTGTAACTCATGGAATGCTATTTCACACTAACATATGATATATGAATGGATTCTCTCCTTATTTTGAGGATGTTAATGAAGAGCAGTGAGTTGCATGCAGGCTTGGATATAGTGGGCCAGACACCCTTTAATTTCTGATTGCTGCTTTGCTGCTTTTCATTTGTTGTCCTGTATTGTGTGGCATGGTCAGCCAGCATATGGCCATGGTATTTTGGCATCCTATTGCAAATTCTCAGCAAGTCCAAAGCTAAGCAAACATCACAAGTGTGTCCTAAAAAGGCAAATTGCCTCCAGAAAATGTCATCCAAATAAAGGAGTCTTCTTCCTGTCCTAAGGGTTATTCAACCATCTTTGGTCACTTTGCAGGCCAGAGGGGATCCGTTCCTTTTAGGCATGTTTTGCCTCATTCCAGCATCCCTCTCAAAATGCAGCTTCTGTAACTGACTTCTGTAAGAAGCTGGCATCTGTATGAAGAGAGGCAACATTCACTGGAATGGGATTCAGTGCTCCAGGTTAGGCTGGATGTGGTGGAGTGTGATCCTGCTTTATCTTAAATCAAGAAAACAAATACACTGTCAGGTTTGGGGTCGTGTGTTTCATCTGGGATGATGCATTCAGTGAGAACATGTGCCCTGCTCGGTTTCCTCAGGCAGTCTGGAGCACACTGGTTTAGGAGTTACTGCCTCTCCCCATGCAAGATGCTCTTGATACTTTGCTTCTGGCAGGAACAGGAGGGCCTGGGTTCCCCCTAGAGTGGGAGAGCACAAGAAGAGAAGCTTCTCTTCTTCCTCCCCAGCTCCAGTGGGGGTCCCAATGCCCTGGGACCTCCCAGCTCATGAGAGGCAGGAATGACTCCCTGCTGCTTTCCCTGAGGCTGGAGCTTTGGCCCTGCAAGGAGCTACACAAGGCAAAATCTCCTGGCTCCTGCTGAGTCTGGAGCTGTGCCAAGACTTATTTCTACATGCTGAGCACTGTCAGAAAGATCAAAGCATTGTTTAGAGGTGGAAATAACTATTACTGATTAGAATTAACTTCTGCCTCAGAAATTGCATCTCCCCCCTCTCATTCAGTTTCCTCTGCTCTTACTTGGAGCAAAGAAAAACTCCAATGCCCAGCTTTTAATTTTCTTAACACTGGTGGAAAGCTGGGGCAAAGTCCCTAGCTCCTACAGGGTCATTCCAGCTGTGCGCCTGAATCCGGCATGACAGCAGCAGAGAAGATGTGAAAGCCAAGAACGCCCAGGAACAATTTAAAGCAGGAACAGAAATGTTTCCTCTTTAAAGAAAAGGAGGTGATACTGAGCCTTTTCCATGTTAATACTCTCCTGAAATGAAAGCCAGGCTCAAAGCAATAGATATATCCTGCACAGATTGCAAATCATCTCATCTCGTATCTGGTTGCTGAAGTCCTGGATTTCCTAAGCAATCTGTCCAAACTTATAAAAACTTCTTCCAAATCCAAGGCAAATCCATATGATGGATTATAACAAATGTGCTGAAGTTAAAAACTGAACTCTTGGAATAAATTATATGATTATCTTTACCAACAGCCTTTCTTCTTTGTAGACTCTGGAAGACCTTCAATTGCTGTTAATTTTGCTTGTGTACGGGAGCTGTGAGTAGGAACTTAACAGCAGCACCTACACAGGCACCTCTCACTAAAGTGGCCAGTCCTGTGACCTGCAGCAGTGCCTATACGCAGGGAGAGAAGGCAAATTCCCACTGTCAGCTGAGAAAAAAAGATTACCTTTCTCCTGATAATTTCTCTGTGTGACTCCCTCTTTTTTTCCCAGAATTCAAAATTCATGATTGTGTATCTGGTTCTAGGAATTAAACTCTTCAACACATGGTTAATTCTGCTGAGGAAAGCAATGAAAGTCTTAGTGAGGAACAACCTTCCTACTCCCTGCCCACCTGAGTGCTTATTTCTGGTGAAATCCTCTCACTGGTGCTTTTGAGCATTAGCTTTCAGACTGTGATCGAGTGGCTCTTGGAGGTGGTGTCCACCAGGTGCATGCAGAACAACTAAGAGCAAAACCAGGAATGCTGCTAGGAAACCCAAATTCTTTGCCAGCATTTTGGAGGGCAGAGTTGAAAACTAACCCCTGAAATGCCACAGGCCATATGCAAGGTACCAAGAGGTGACAGGGCTGTCACTCCATCTATTCCATTATTTGTCCTATGGGATGGTCTCCCTGAATTTGATTTGCTCTGTGCACAAATCTTATTGATGTTATCCTTGCCACTGGGTTGCAGTAGCAATCCTGAGATTAGTGCATAGATAATACACTTCTGCCTTCCACTTTCCAGAAAGTGGTAGTAACAGTAACACAGCCTCTGTTTTTCTTAGTAGTCCCTGACAGTGGTCAAAAAATCATAACTTTCCATGCAGCTTTTATACCTTGCAGAGCTGGGCTCTCCACTGCCCTTTGCATGTGGAGGTAAGGTATTTGCAGTACTGGAAGTGATGCTGAGTTCAACACACCAGAAGCTGTATGTGTGATATGCTCTAGAGTGATCAGTGCTATATACATAAGAAATACCCTTTGGATGTTACCTGTATTCTATGCATTCTGCCAGAAAGACATAGAATTAACACCTAGCAAAGCAGCACAGTGCTGGGCAAGGACACAGTGACAGTGAGTGGTTGGATACCCTGTCCCAAGTGCTGTGGCTTCCCCTACCCACCTCTCCCAGGGATCCCTTTCTCTCCTAGGACACATCCTGCTCAACTTGCCTATCTCTTTGCCCTTGCTTAGCTGCACATCAGCATCTGTCCTCTGCATCAATCCAGCAGCACACCTGCTATTCAGGAAACCAGATGTGCCACCTATATAGCCTGTGTATGCAGTGGCCACAGCACACCTTTCTCCTGATCCCCCATGCTGGGCAGAGCAAGTTGTCAGGTCTCCACTCTGACTGCACTGGGCTTATGGGGAAGGCTGCGATGGATGAATGCTGGAGCAGAGACATGATGGATGCCTGTGCTTCCCACAGGTGCATCATGCTGTACATGGGAGCCCCATGTGGAAAACATGTATCTAGGTCTGACCTCATGCTGCAGCCACCTGGTTAAACACTTCTGCTGGGCATCATCTCTGAGCCGGGGCCAGGTGCCCAGCTGTGATGCAGTGTGCTGCCAAGCAGTGCTATACAAAATATCATAGCCTGCAATAATTCATCATGTTCAAGTGATTAGCAGCTCATAAAGCACCACATAACCCCATAAAACTGTTGGATTATTAACATGGGCGCTTGTGGCCTGTAAGAATCTAGTGATGGCAAATGATGAGCTATCAAGGTTATTATTCTCCAGTTCATTGTTACCCTAGTTTGCTTGTAAACTTGCAAGCATTAAGCCCGATATTGATGTCAGTAGAGTTGCCTGTAGTTGAGGGGCTGGACTTTTAATTTTCAATGGAGGTACAAACCCACAAATGCAGCAAAACCAATATGCAATTAGAAACATTTTTCTGAACATCGAGATACTCACAGCAGTAGAAAATTAAGTGCCCATCACTGTGATTTTGGCATTTAGAGCTGGAATAGTGCCTGGTGCTAGGAAAAAAAGATACTTTACAGCACCACAGTTCCACCTTCCACATCAGGTCAGTGAAATTACCCTGAACTGGAAAAGGTGCCTTTGCAAGTGAGGTTGAATGCACTGCGAGATCCCCTGCTTGCAGACTGATAGAATATGCGTGAACTGGAGATTCATTCCCCTCACCTGTATAATCTTAATAATAAACTTAACCTTAATAATCTTAATAACAGAATAAAGGAAATATTTGTCTTCAGGTTGTGGCTTCTTGATACACTCGTTAATGCTGCTTAAAGTGCGTATTTCCTGGGTAGTGGCTGATGAAGGATGTTCATATATGCAAGAGATTTAGTTTTATAATTGTTTTGTGTCACTGGAGTTCTATTTCACAGCAGTTATATCTACCTTGCTGTCATGGGGACCTGATTGCGTGGACACAGCAGAGTGGCTTCAAGTGCTGCATCTGTATCTGTTAACCTACACATAAATGTACTTCCTTTTCTCCGCTCTGATGGAAACTACGACCTCCAAAACCTTGCCCTGAGCATGTGAAAGTGGTGCTTGGGTGTGAGCCCACAAGCCTAGTCCACTGCCTTATCTTCTGGTTTTCTCTTCCCTGATAAATGGGATAGTCTGCAGGAGCTGTCCTCTGTGTCCTCTGCAGCCACCACCCTGACCACCAACTGGGGTTGCATGAAGAGGATCACCTTTTAATGACTTCTCTTAGTCTGTTAGTAGGCTGTTCCCCATTTTAGGTAGTTCCTTGTTTTCTTAGTCTAGGTGACTGGAGAAGCTCCTTTGCATGTGATGGGATCCAGATGACTTGCTAAGAAAGATGCTAATAACCCTGCCATTCTTACACTGTTTCTCTGATGGACTTTCCCATCCATTCTCCATTCAGACTTAGGATTTTATTTGCAAATGGAAATAAACTGTGCTGATGAAATTGCTGCAGAGGTCTCTGGACATCTTTAAGAGCCAGCTAAACCAACAGAAGTGGTTTAGGGAGCACTGAATCCAGCCATCAGGCTGAAGGATTGACTACATAATCCTTGACATCTTTTCCAGCCCTGGTTCTGTGATCCATACTTATATTTCTTCTTGATAACACAAAACTCCCTAAAACCATGAGTTGAGAATAGCCAAAACCTTCAAATTAGAATGCCTAGCATCTTTTCTGAACCCTTAAAATTAGCAATTTTAAGTATAGCATACACCATATAGGGTTCCACAATAATAGTAAATAAATGCAGGCATATGTTTTCATCTAGAGCCCTATTCGCAAACTAATCATGTCCATTCCACGCCTGCACCCTTAAGGGCAGGGATGTAATTCACATTTATTCCCTTTTTTCTTGCCATTTAACTGTGACAAATGCTAATGCAGCTAAATATTACAGTGGGATCTGAAGCCATAATTGAGGTTTCTAGGTACTGCAGGTAAACAGGTAATTTAATTAGGTTACTACACCCTTTGGTGAGGAATCATTTGACAGATGGACACTGGTCTCAGCAAAGCCACTGAGAGCCTTTCTGCAGTAACTGTTTCTTTCTCCCTGGAGAAACAAGATGAAAACCTCAAGTCAGTGGTACTTTTGTCCTGGATGCAGCAGTCAGGTCCACAGAACCCACTTCACGCTGCAGATGTAGTAGATGTCTACCCTTCATGCTGATCCAAGCACAGCTTGCCTGGAGAGCTGTCAGTTAGCAGCTCATCCACACTGATAATCTCAGCTGGTTTCACACCTTTGCTCACCACCTTACTCAAATAACCAACCTGGAAATTGCAGAGGAAGCCCAAGTGATCTGCCTTAGCTTAAGCACAACAAATTCATTTATTGTAAGCGGGAAGAAAGGGGCCCAAGGAAATGCAAGAAGAGGTTTTATTTCTTAACACCATTCAGTACTCTCCCTCCTCAGGCCATCAACTGCTAGCCTGTAACACTGCTTTCTTCCAAGATCTACTCCCCAGTGGGCATTTTAAGACAAGCTTTTATAGGGAAAGGTGGTTTGTATGCAGGAGGGCCAGAAAGTTTCCTGAAGTTACTCTGGGAATTAATCCAAAGAACAGGACAAGTCCTGGCAAGTGGCCAGCCCCCACTTCAAGCCACCTGGGTTTGGGAGGTTCCCAGGCAAGCCCTCTTAGCAAAGGCTTTCTCCTCAAATGATGCTTCGCTTGTATGTAGCCATTTCAGGCTATATTCAGAGCTAAATTGGGAAGCTATGCTCTGAGGAAGTTGGCTCCACTCTAATTACTTATTTAGTTACATATTATAAATATGGAATATTATAAATATGCTTTAAAGTAAAACAACAGCCTGCCCTTTATGTGCAGTTTGGTAGCTCACACCTTGGCTGATGTTTGCTTCCATGGACATACAAAACTTGTTTGAAAACTGGAGGGACCCTCTCCCATATGGACACAGCAGGAGGTGAGGTTCTCTCCCCTAAATTTCTGTTGGTGTGCACAGAAGCATAGACAGCTTTATTGCCAGCGGGTGTAGGGATTTTTGTCACTGCAGTTCAGGCAGCTGAGCAACCAGTTTATGGCAACCTTTCCTGTAAATATGTCAGAGGGTTTGGAAATAGGTAGGAAAATACCCCTGTGAACTGGTAGCTGGCTTCAGGAGTTCCTCTGCATGTAACAGTAAACCTACCTGAGCTTTTGCACAGTTTTTTTCCTGATAACTGCAGCTGGATGGAAATAGAAAACAAAAGAAGCTGCAGTTTGTTTGTCGTGAAAGTGGATGTTATTTACCAAGTCTTTATTCCAGCTACCACAATAGTATGGTTACTGAAATAGATGTAAGCTGTCACTTACAGGCTAATGGGAAGCAGATGTTGACCAGAATAAAACTCTGGTGTGTGCACTATACGTTACCAGGCTTCCGGCTGCTGTGCAGGGATGTCATATCTGCAGGGAGTAGGGTCACAGTGCAGGGAAGAAAAGGGTTATGTGTTACCTTATCTTTTACTGATTCAGGAATTTTTGAGATCAGGCACTTGCACACCTTCATCAAAGATGGTTCATTTGTTTAAACAAGACCATTTTCAGAACAGGCAGCAGTGTCACTGCTGGGCGCATTGCACACTAGTTCAGACTCTGTACCTGTAACTGCAGCTCACCAGGGCTCTCAGTTCCCTCCAGCAACCTCCACAGCTGAACAGGGTACAACTGAGAAATCAAAAGGCTTTAAATGGACTAAATGCAACTGTGGCTTCATGCGCAACAAACAATTTGGTTAAAAATACAAGTTACCAGATTTAAGCATATTCTTTGGCAACAGGGCCTAACCTGATGGATGAGAGCTACTGCGGATAACCTAAGGAAACGTGACCAAACTGCAGTCAGGTTCATCACAGTGCCCCCGGTGTACATGTCTTCCCATGAGGACAGGGCAAAAGCCATGCCAAACACTCAGGAAAATTGTTTCCCAGTGAAGCAGAGCTCAATATTTAATGAGGACAGGGTAAACATTTTTTATTAGCAAAATATGATGTTATGTGTTTCTTTTCTATGCAGCTACACATTTGCTGATGGTAGGCTAAAAGCGCCTAGGTGTATTTAGGTACTCTTTCACAGACACCTCCTTGTCGGGGGGAAAGAGCTTGTGTGCCCTTGTGAGGTTGAGAGCTATGCTGGTGGTGGCATATGCCTCTGGTCAGAGGTCTCAAATGAAGGGTCAGACAAAGCGTGTCCCTGGGCAGGATAGGCTCGCTAGCCTTTAGGCAACCATCCTAGAAGAAGGACAGCTCTAACTCCAAACTCTGGCAGATGGAGCTCGTTTAGCCTTGTTAAGGCCATCTATCTAAGAGAAGGATACTCTAACCAAACCTGAGGACTTTGCTGTCACAGTCCAAGCTCGCTACGCTCTGACAGATAAACCTTAAGGGTAAAGGGTAGGGCCAGTTCCATGCACATTGTGCCTCACCTAAAAAATCCACTGTGCAGGCCCGAAGGGTTTACTCACATCTGCAAAGCCCTGTAGCGACAGGCAAGGGACAAAGCAGCAGGTGAAAAGGTGCACTGGAAGCTGCAGGCCCAACCCTACATGCAGGCGGTTCAGGACATTGGTCGCTAGAGACTGACCAGGAGATGACAGTCTTGTTTGGTAACATCCTGAATGACCAAGCAGCCTTCTTCAAGGAGAACACTGCTTGCTCCACACAGAGAGAGGCCTAGAAAAGGTAGCCTAACCAAAGCTCATCTCCCCCTCCACCTGGTTGGCTAGCTGCTGCCACCGGGCATCCTCTGTTGCGGTCGATGGAAGACAAAGAGACAAAGACGTACACCTGCCTCCAAAGGTGTGTCCAGATTGACACTTGCATGTTGGAACATCAGAACCATGCTTGATACAGCAGTGAGTGTCCTGAGTGTCGTTCTGCTCTAATTGCCCATGAACTGTCACAACTTAACATTGACATTGCTGCTCTCAGTGAAGTTCACCTTTATGAGGAGAGTATGCAAAATGTCAAACAGACCACTCACTGCCTTGTGCATTGTAAACTTAACCTCCACTTTAAGCGCAAACCTAAGAGGGGCGACATTCTGAGGAGGCAGCTCAAAGTTAACAATCTTCAAACACCTGCAGTGAGAGACAGCTTCCAGGCAAACCTTCAAACTAGGCTTGAAGGCCATCCCATAGACTCTTCTCCTGAAGCGCTTTGGCAACATATTAAAAATAGCATCCTGCAGTCCTCTGAAGAATCCTTTCCTCAAAGAAAAACAAAGACTGGTTTGATGAAAACAATCAAGAGGTCCAGGAACTGCTCACAAAGAACAGATCTGCTCACCAAGCACACCTCGCTCAGCCATCCTGTCATGTAAGAAAAGCAGCCTTTCGTCTTGCATGCAGTAAACTCCAACAGAAACTTCGAGATATCCAGAACAAGTGGTGGCTCAACCTAGCAGAAAAGACTCAACTATGCGCAGATTTGGGCAGCCACAGAGAATTCTATGAGGCTCTGAAAGCAGTGTATGGACCCACACAGCAGGTTCAAAGCCCCCTACTCAGTGCAGATGGCCAAACGCTTCTCGCAGATAAGATCTCCATCCTGAGTTGACGGTCTGAACACTTTCAAACTCTCTTCAGTGCCAACCATGTAGTCCAAGGCTCAGGAATCCAGCACATCTCACAACAACCAGTGAAAAACAAATTGGATATAGCCCCTACCATGGGAGAGACTTTTAAGGCCATTCAGCAGGTGAAAACTGGCAAGGCAGCAGGGGTCGACGGAATCCCACCCGAAATCTGGAAGCATGGAGGTCAACCACTCCATGCTAAATTTCATGAGGTAGTTGTGTGCGCTGTTGGGAACAAGGTGAGCTACCACCAGGTCTCTGTAATGCAATCATCATCACCCTATACAAGAAGAAAGGAGTAAAGTCAGACTGCCCAAACTACTGAGATATAATTCTGGTCTCCATTGATGGAAAAATCCTCGCAAGAATACTATTGAACAGATTAGTACTAGCTATTGCAGAAGAGCTTCTACCTGAAAGTCAGTGTGGTTTCAGAGCCAATAGAAGTACCACAGACATGGTATTTGTTCTCAGACAACTGCAAGAGAAGTGTAGAGAACAGAACAGGGACTCTGTGTAACTTTCGTTGATCTTACCAAAGCATGTAGCAGATCTTGGAACGATTAGGATGTCCCCCTAAATTTCTCAAAATGATTATTCTGTTACATGAAGATCAGCACAGCCAAGTTAGATATGGTGATGTACTCTCTGAGCCCTTCCCGATAACCAATGGTGTGAAACAAGGCTGTGTTCTTGCACCAACTTTATTCACAATCTTATTCAGCATGATGCTCCAAAGGTCTACGGCAGACTTTGATGAACAAAATGGCATTTATATCCAATATTGTACCGACGGGAGCCTATTCAACCTGAGGCTACTGAAGGCCCACACTAAGACCCTAAATCAACTTGTTTGCGAGCTGCTTTTTGCTGACGATGCCACCCTCTTTGCCCACACAGAAGCAGCTCTGCCGCGCTTAACAACCTGCTTTGCAGAGGCAGCTGAGATTTTTGGGCTGGAAATCTGCTTGAAGAAGACAGTAATTCTCTGACAACCTGCACCACAAGAAGACTACCATCATCCCCACATCACCATTGGCAAGTCAGAGCTTAAGTCAGTCCAGCAGTTCAGCTATCTGGGTGGCATCATTTCCTTGGATGCCACAATCGACACAGAGATAGATAACAGAATAGCAAAGGCATACAGAGCCTTTGGAAAACTCCATAAAAGTCTGGTGCAATAAACACCTGAAGAAAAGTACAAAGATTAGTGTCTACGAGGCCATTGTACTGTCTACTCTTTTATATGGATCTGAATCGTGGGTCATCCGTCTCCACCACCTGCGACTCCTCGAGTGCTTCCATCAACGCTGCCTCTGTACAATCCTAAACATCCACTGGACTGACTACGTGTCTAATGTTACTGCCCTTGAAGAGGCAGAGGTCACCAGTATTGAGGCCATGTTGCTGAAAACGCAGCTGCTCTGGGCAGGGCAATTCTCCAGGATAGAGGATCATCGCCTACCTAAGTTTGTGTTCTACAGTGAACTTGCCACTGGTTGCCGCAAGAGAAGTGCCCCAAAGAGGCAATATAAGGACTCCCTGAAACAATACCTCAGCCTTGGCCATACTGACTACCATCAGTGGTCCACCCTGGCCTCCAATCAGGAGATTTGGAGACACTCCATGTATAAAGCTGCTCTCTCCTTTGAGAGCACACGCAGAATCAGTCTCAAGGAGAAAAGACAACACAGAAAGAACTGTCCCTTGCCTATACCACCCAAGGAGACCTTCCACTGTGCTTTTTGCAACCAGATCTGCTTATCCTGCATTGGCCTTTTCAGCCATCAGTGCGCTTGTAGTAAGCGTGGGTAAAGCCCTTCCCAAATCTTAGTTTGCAAAGCCAAGCCATGATGATGATGACCTTTCATGACGTTTTGAACTGACACCAGCTGTCCTGCCCAGGGTGTGCTGCTGGTGTGTGCTCTGCACTGGTCATGCAGGCTGATTTGCAGCAGCCTCTGACTGCTAGCATATAGGAACCCTGGGAAAGGTGGGAGGTTTGCTTTATGAGACTGCCTCTGGTGCAGAATAAAACTATAAGCAATATATACATATCTTTCTTATGTTTATAAGCAGTAGCGGGACTTCTGCACAGCAGAACCTCGCTTCATTTCTGCAACTCTATGGGGTCTCTGTAGATTGGCACTGAAATTGTTTAGCCACTATAATCTTGCATTGTAATGGCATCATTAGGAGGTCCTTCTGTGCATATGCAAGGTCCATTACCCAAACACCCACCTCCTTCTGCTATGGCGGTCCCACCTAATAATGAGCTTTTAATGAGTTTTTCCAGGCCTAAGGTTTTTTCTTTTAAATCCAGCATCTTAATGACCTTTTTTTTATGGCATAATCAGACAGTCTCCCCAGACTGTTAGAGTGCTTGTAGTGTTACAGTGTCTAATTGTGGACCTCAGTGCTGCAGATTGAGTACTTTCCCTCTTTCTCTAGGTACCTGCCTGTAACACTTAAAAACTCCACGGAAGACAAAGGCAGGGTTGTGCAAGGAACAGTTTGAAAGATAAGGCAATACCCTGCCCTTTGCAGAGAACTTTACCTCTGTCACAGACAGACCCCTGGCAGATGAGGGTGGGCAGGCAACAAAGGTCCCTGTGCTGTCCCACATCCTGTGACAGCAGCATCAGCGCCAGGGTGCTTGGGGCAGACATCTCTGTTACTCAGAAGGATTTTGAGTAGATGAACCACTAGATTATTCTAAGCTGTTGTCAGTTTCCAATCTACTGTTTTATAACTTGCCCATTTTCTTTTTTTCCCCTCAAAATTGCATTCCCTCCTTTTTAGAGTGAGGATTAGCAGTTGACCACTTTCCCATTTATGAATGTGATTTTGATCACAATCTTTTTGATATGAGTGATAAATGCTTCTGCGGGGAGAGAGAACTGGTTTTAAATCCTTGTTTTGCACAAACTTCTTTGCAAAATGAATCTTTCCTGGATTTTTTTCAGCTCATCTGTCCCACCACCTCTACCTTGTGCTTGGAGGTAGATCTCAGGTCACAGTCTGGGTGACCATTTCCAGACACTGCGGGTTATTGGTGCCTTGCTGTGGTAGCCCAGACCAGCAGGAGATCACTTTGGGAGGCCGAGTAGCCAAAAGCTCTGGCCTTAGGACACACAATTGCTTAGAAACAACATCTCCATGTGAGCCTCCAGAAGGGCAGAGAAAAGGGGCTCTCTCAGACCTAGATCCAGTGTTCAGCCTGGGGCAGCCCCTTCCTTTGCAGGATCCAGGGCACCTAGCGGCTGCACGCGTGTGCTGATGCATCGCCTCCGCTTCTCAGTACCGTTGGGAGATGCTGAGGGGAAAGGGATGCACACCTTTCACTTTGTCGTGGTTTAAGCTTAGTCGTAAATTAGAAAAGCATGTAGCCTGCTCGTTTTCCCTACGTTTTCCTGCTCGTTTTCAGCTACTGCTGAACCCATGACACACTTCCAGCCCCTGCTTTTTCCTTTAGTATCAGTGGCTTTGCCTTTCTGGGTTTTATCTGTCATCTTTCCTGGGCCTGATTTGGTTTTTTAATACAAGGCTTTGTGGCTATCTCAGCACAGAAAGCATTCAGGGTTTTGCTATGAATTTACTGGTCCAGTTATTTTATCTGCTGTTGAATCTGCATCTGCTGCTTTGCTCAGGGTTAAACAGGAGCTCTACCACCCACGGCCCCATGCAATAGCATTTGAAACCCTCTCTGAGCACAGATTAACATTCGTTGCCTTGATGTGATGGTTCATAGCTCTGACATGCTCTTTGCACAACCTTGGCAGCTCTGGCCTGGGGCACGTATGACACAACCCTTATAGGTCTCAGAGACCCTCTCTCCCGGAGACCTGTGTGGAGGACACGGTGCACAGCATGATGTTTATACATCCCTGCCCCAGGGCTGAGGCTGTTGCAGGCTCAGCACTGAACATTTTCAGTAAAGGGTGGTTCTGTGGTGGTGCATTTGCAGCGACTGCTCCCTCCCAGTGAGGTGGTTCCTCTTTGCACACAGGGAGAGCAGTGCCCCTGCTCTCCTGGGGTAGCATCTTCTCTTATGCCACTGTGCTCAGAAGGAGTTCTGAATCTATGCATCTTTACCAGTTCTCCCCAGGCACAGTAGGACTGGGCTGCAGGAGGAACAGAGGAGAGGAGCCAGGACTTCTACTGGGGAGGGTGAGCAAGGGAAGGTGGCCAGACAGTGCCTTTCCCCTCTTTATGCTATGCCATCAGGCATAAGGTACCCCAAATTATTTTCTGTAGGGACAAATAGCTCCAGTGCGATAAACGGTGAGAGCAGGAGAGCTTTCTGGTAGCACAGAAAGTACTGTGAAGTTCAGCTGAGCAGATCAGGGTTTCTGGTTAAAGTGCCTCATTTCCCTTCAGGCACCAGCATCTCCTTTCAGATCTGTCTTGATACACTACCATAGATTTGGCTCTTTGCATTTGTGGCCTCTTCAAAGTTGAAGTGAAGCTTTCCCTCGTGTTTCAATGCTGGTTTTATTTTCTTTACTAAATCCAAATTGAACCACCCTTTATAAAATAAATTCCCATTGACAAGTACACAAAGATAAGAGTTTTGCTTTGGCCCTCAATACTGAAAACTCTCACAGTTCAGGTTAGCAAAACAAGGATTGTTTGGGCTTCAACAGCCCAAAATGTACTTTTTCAGCTCTCCTGTGAGGAATACTTTAAACAATACCTTCCTTTTGTCTCAGCATTTCCTCAGCTCCCAAGTGAGAACAGGAGTTCTCACAATAGAAAAGCACAAAAAAAGCAGAGCTTGGTTTTTAAACTGATCTTCAGCCAAATTTTGGCAATGAGGAGCCTGCTGGTATCCTCGGAATGGAAAATGGCTTTAGCACACCCAGCCGTCAAATGATGGTGCCTTTCCAGGCTGAGCAGGGTCAACTGTCTGATACCTGGGCCTGTCCTTACTGCAGCATCAGGACCACAGGCTATATCCAGCAGTTGATCCCTGTATTCTTTCACCCCTTGCTCCTGCTGCTTATCCCTCTTCTCTTTCCAGCTGTGGTGAAAAGGCTGTTTAATGTGCCCTGAGCCCCTGCTGAACACCCTCCTCTTCCCTTCACCCTGCCTGTCCTTCTGCCACTGGCTTCCAGCACCTTTGCCCCCTTGTCTCCTCCCCATGGTCCTCCCACACCTCACTGTACCCCCTGTCCTCCCCCACAGCCCGTGCCTCCAGCTCAGCCCAGGGAACGTGGCTGAGCATGTTGTGTTTTTGAGGAGAATCACCTCAGCATGGTAATGTATGTGAATGGATCTGCGCTGGAAACATCAGCAGCAGTGACAGCACCTTTTGTTTCTCCTGTGTGCACATTAACTTTATCAGCCGTTAGACCTTGAAATTACATTCTACTCTTAAATATACTGCTGGGAAATGAATTCAGCTGAGTAAATTGCAGCTCTCTGCAAATGCGTATAGGCTTGGGCCAGCTGGTATTTAAATTTCTTTTTATCGTGCACTTTCTCATGAGCCACAAAGTGTGCATACGTAGTTCAGGGGGAAAAGGAAAGGATTCTGCTGCAAGGAGATCGTTTGCAAATATTGAGTGAGTGCATATGAATTTTACAATGTAATTAATATGATGAAGTTGGTGTTTACACAAGGAAGTGGTTTGGCAAACCTGTGTTTGAGCGTCTGTACGAATTGCATTGAGAGCCCCGGGCTCCATCTCTCCTCTGAAATGAATCCTCTGCTCCATCCATCCTGATGAGGATCCATGAGGTACAGAACTCATTTCCAGTACAAAGTAATTATTTTTTCAATATTGTTATCTCCCTGAGTATCTTTCAGCTGCATATATTGAAAACCTATAGGCCACGCCACAAGTGTCTTGTAATATGTACCAAGACCGTGTCCTTCAAAGAAGATAAATCTGACGGACTTGAAGTAAATGTCACAGGTAATAAGCAAAAAAGAATGTGACACAGCTCAAACAGGAGAAAGAGAAGACAATTCGTATGCAATTAGCAAGCAGGCAGATGTGCATGAAGAGGGAGAGTATTAACCTCACCCAGTGTGAGGCAGCAAATGTGAGTGCTGTGACAGAAATGCTTCCCACACAGCCATGGAGGCACTGATTTGCCTCCCTCCCTATTGACTCTAGAGGGCATTCAAGAAATGGCTCAGCACACTTGAGACCTAAATTGACACCTTGAAAAGCCCCTGGGAGGACCTAAAGACCTCAGCCTGTCTGCCTTCTGTAATCCTCCCCTTGCTGCTTGCCAAGAGTATTTGCTGACTCTGTTGGCCTCTTCTGAGGTTGCTACAGAAGTGAAGCATCCTGTAGAGCGTGGTATGCCTGTGCTGCAGTGCGGGTTAGTGGAAGTTATGAAGGGCAAGACTCAGTGGCCACATTTTAGGTGGCTACAGTCAGTTTATGTGTGTGGCTCCCCAAAGGCATAGGGTGCAGATGGAAGGCATATGTTACTGATTGCATGCACCCAAAGTCACCTCAAGGAATGCACAGAGAGAGACAAGCTGGTGGTTCACATCCAAGTGTTAAGTGTCTCTTACGGATTTTTTTGCCTTGTCACCAGTTCATCTGTGGTTGTGGCAATTGCTCATGTGCAGGACTCAGAATGAACCCATCCCAGCAGGAAGCCTGCCTGCCTGCCTCACAGGTCATGCTGCAGGAAGCAGCAGTGTCACAGCTCACTGCTCTGAGCAGCACTGGCCCAGCGGACCTGCTGTCCTGACCACTGCCTGTGTGAGCACATCTCCTGAGGACAGTATGACATTAGGGTAGGTGATCCCCTCATCTGAAAAGTGTACTGCCCGCTTTTCTTCCTACTCCTCTTTTTTCCTGCTTCTCATCTCTTCTCTTAGTGATACAGGAAGCTCTGACACCTCCTTTCCCTTTAAAGTGCTATGTTTTCCTCTCACAAGTATCCTCCCACTTAAAACACTGACGTACACCAGCATTAGAGAACTTTAATATGGTGCATACTGCACATAGCCCTTCATGACCATGGAGGCAACAACATAGGGTCCCATGCTGAGTAGATCTTAGGCGTGCACCCTCCTGCTGTGCCTATTATGTGAACTGAGGAATTTTGATTCTAAGTAATTTTGATTAGTAAAAGTTAAAGAAAAGGATAAGAAACTTTTTAAAAAGGTTTTTATTTTATTAGACTTAACAGGTGTGGATGTTAGAAAAAAACCCACGTCCTATGTTCATATGTTGCTGGTTTCTAGGCTGGGTCTATGGAAAACACGAAGAATTGCTGAGTATTAGTGAAGTGAACATCATGCATTAATGCTGATTAAATACTCATTAAAAGTCATTAAATAGAGATAGAAACTACTGAGCTGAAAAGTACAAACAGAATGTAAGTGTGCGCATAAATCTGGAATGTTTTCTTTAATACTGTTTCACATCTCAAGAAAGAACATAAAGTAGGAAAGATCCAGGGAAGAATAACAAAGGTGGGGATTTGGTGAGACTTAGATATAGTGAGGACAATACAAACCCAGGGAATCATTATCTTCAGCAATAAGACAATATAGTAAAAGATTGATTATGATTAGTACAGCATAGATCAAACTGGGGTCTTGAATGTATTTTATATTAGAGGAACAGAGCAATGCTTACTTGAAAGAGCAGTAAAACTGTAAGAAATATAAAGAATTATTCCCACAATAAGCTTGTGGTGGTCAGTGCTAGAAGCAGTCATCCAAGAAGGGAGTGGGGCAGGATTCAAATAAATGTGCATCACATAGGAGGAACAGGTAATGTGTTTACAGATGGCACCACTGGGACTCTCTCTTGCCCTCCCCAAGAGGGGCACAGAAATAAGCCCAAAAGGAATGAAAAGAAGTCCTGGAATGGCCTCTGGGGCCTGTCACGCCTGTGGCTTCATAGATGGAAAAAAACCAAAAGGTTTCAATATGTTCCAGGATGGGAGGCCAAAGGGAATGAAATGAAATGTTGTGGTAATAGAACCAGATTTGCTGAAAGAAAATTCCTCCACTCCACATCCATGCAGCATTTAGCTGTATGACACCTCTCATTTGAAATCATTGGAGTCAGTAGCAATTCTAGGTATATTGTACACATATCAATTTAAGATTACTGAAAATACATGAGGTACACTGTGATATGTTTTATAGTCTGTATGTAACATTCCCTCCTTTCATACAATGTAAAATCTCTGACGTATCTGCTAACCAGCAGTTGCTATGTCTCAGTTTATACCACCACTGGCTTAAGAGAATCCTTGCGACATAATTCCTCTAATTAATGACCTTAACAAACAGAAATTTTTCACAACCTTATTTTTACAATGTTGGTTTTGGGTAGTTGTGTTGTTGTTACTGCAGCAAATTTAACTACCAGGCAATGTGCTAATTTAAACCAGGCTTTACTTGTCTCTGGGAATAAGGTTCTTAATGTATAATTAGCTAAAACAACATTATTTAGCTGTGGTTTTCAAACCCATATTATATTTTAAAGTATGCCTTCAGTGAGATGGTCTTATCTTTTCATATTTCCCTGGTGGTGTCGAGTCCACTCAAGCCCTGCCTCCAGTGCCTGTCAGCCTACCCACCCTTTATCCTGGTTGATTTCAGTGCCCAATAAACTTCAGATCAACCAACATCCCAGGTTTGTCCCCACACAGACATCAGAGCAGATAATCGCTGCAGCTATTCCTGGCTAAGCATGGAGCTGTGTTTCTTCTTGTTTTACCCTGGTTCCTGTTCCTACCTTGCTTTGCTCCAGCACCTGGTCCGGTGTGAGCAGCTTGTCTTTTCTGCCTCTAGTGCCTGACAATGCTCTTGACACATCCTCTGGTCCAGTGTGCTCTGTTTCTCTTACCCAACTCTCAGCTGTGTTTCTTGCCTATATCTCTACTCAGTATAGTTTTTGTAGTGACTGGTTATCTCACCATAGCACATTGTCGTAAGTCTCAGGCATGAGCTCGGCCTTGCTCTAAGGACTTGGACACCTGGAAAACATTCCCAAAAGGCAGGGAATCTCGAAGATCCCCAGCAGCCCCACGCCATGATCCCTTTAGCCCTGACCTCTGGAGATGATGATGGAGATGTTTTAGGTTGCTCTGGGGTCTTCCCAGACTTTGCTCACACCATCCCCTAACTCCTACCTTCAATGAGAACTTCTGCACTGTATGGGGAGATGGTGGCTACTCCCACTTTCTTCTCCCAGATGGATTCCCAAGATGAGCACCAAATTAACTAAAGGGATCCTGGTTAGCTGCTGAGGCAAGGCAAGCTCTTCAAAGAGGGGGAATTTATATCTGGCCAGAAGATGTGCTGCCATTTGTAATGGTTTTAGCATGCTGATATTATTCTATCAATGAGGAAAGAGGGCAAAGTACCCACAATTACAGCTACACTGGCCCTGTGGAAAGTACCAATATTGTATTTGCTGTTCTGACCTTAAAGTGATTATTTCTGTACATAAAAGTCTGTGGAAAGCAGAAAATCACATCTGATCTATCCATGAAAATCAAGATATTTAACAATCTATCCTCAGTTAACCCTTAGCTTCTACCAGGCCTTTGACAGCTGTAATGGTATTCTCTGAAGGTAAGGAAGACAATTGTGTGGGCTGAATGTCTTATTCCATAAAGTCTCTCTTCAGGAGGCAATTAGTTAGACTATTTAGATGTCTAACTCTTAGATGTCTTATTCCCATTGGGACTAATGCAAGCTGAGTGCCTAGGTAGCTTATTATTCCAGCAATTTTCAACAGGTTTAGGGAAAAGGAATAAAAAACTATACCATATTTTTTTTCTTTTTTAAGAAAACCACCAAAGTCCATACTTGTTGGTGAAGATATTTCATTTTCAAGTCAGAAAAAACCAGAAAGTTTTCCAAAGGAGAAAAATATCTGCAAAAATGTGTTTGTGTGAGAAACTGATTTTCGTAAGGTAGCTCTAATGCCTTTTTCCCTCCGCTAGCCTGATCCTTTCTGTGCTAATTTCTGAAATACAAGAAATCCTAAACGGAGGAACTAATGCACAGTGATTTGACAAGGGAAAAGGGATATGCTAAAGCAAAGTAAATAGATGTAATTAAATTTATGTGGGTCTTTGCAGTGCCAAGGAAAGGAAGGGGAAAAGTTCTCATATTGGAACAGTGCTTCAATGAGTTTTGTAAACAGCTGGCTCCCTAATTTTTATCCCTTTGGAGCAATATAGCCCAGAACAAAACCAGGAATTTGCAAAAGTGAAGCAAACCCTGAAGAGTATAGATGTATAACCTGATAAAGCCAATGAGCTCGCATCCACAGGACCTTCCTTTGCCTGCTACAAAAACTGCCCATGGATGTCCTCTTTGTGCATGCTGCACTTCTATTAGCATCCTTTGCTCATGCTTTGTTCACTCAGCACCAAGTAGGGTGGGAGACCCTGGGAATGCACTCCAGCTGCAAGGCAAGCGCTCAGTGCCAGATCCCCCACAGCCACCCCAGGTATCTCTCTGCCTCCTGCGTTCCAGCTGCCTGCCTGGAAATCATACCTAAGTGGAAAGGAGATTGAGAAGGACAGAGGATTGGGTGATATCCAGGGTACCCATTTGTGGAGCTGCTGTCACATTAAACTCCCCTCAGAAGTTAGGAGCTTGCTTCCTTTTTCTTTACCCAAAATAATTCATGAGGCTTTTAAAATGTATCCTGCATGTATGAAACAGGGAAGCCCACAGAGCACACCTGAAAGACGGTATGAGAAAATAGGATATCTGAGGAGGTGCTAACAGTTTTATTGGGGCTTAATGACTGGGGGGGGGTGGGGGGGTGGAATTTTAAAGGCTGCTGGAAGACAGAGTTTTCTTTTTCCAAGTATAACAACATGCTCTTCTCAGGCACAGTGCAGAGGTATGGAGCCCCTTGGCTGGTCTACATAAAAATGATACTGAAAACCCATCAGTGGAGCAATGCAGCAGAAACTCAGGCAGTGATTTAGTGTGATCCTACTGTCCGACTGGCTCTGGCCTGTGTGACAACACCCATACACCCATATCCACCTGGTTACATGCTGCCTTGGTACAAGTGGAGCGCCTCACACAGAGGTACTGCAGGTTCCTCCTAATTGCCTGCAGGCTGGCTGCCTTCTGGGAATTCTTGTTTTACAAGTTTTAAAACAGCAATCCCTCCACCAACCAGCTCTCCGGAGAGTGTGGCATGCTGTCAATCCTCACATGTCCGCAGGCTTTTCCTCCTGCCTCAGAGTGTGTGTGTGGATTATTCTTTTATATTTCAAGTTCACAAGCATGCACACGCCTTGCTTTTGACATGTAAGTTAGTCACAGTTACATCAGTTCTCCTCCTCCCATGTGGATGCATAGGTACTCACAGAGTCAACAACTGCAACAAACAGGTATTATGATATACACATGCACATGTATGCATGCACCCACAATGGAAAATCTATTGTTTTTCATCATTCAGAACTAACCCATATTTTCCTAGACATCTGACCAATAGACAACACAATGCTCAATGCATCCTTGGTACAGCAAGCTCAGCATATATGGTTATCTTGAGGCCCAATAATGAAAGTCTAGAAGGGCAGCAAAAATGCTGTTGCCCTAGAAAGTGAAACAATCTTTATATAGTATAGGCCTGTTTCTCCCAGGGCCCTTGGTCAGACACAACTGTTGGTGTTTCATTCAGCAAAGCAAAGTATTCTGTACTTTCTGCACTATCAAACTGAACATTGGCCTTCCAGCTGCTAAACAGAATTAAAGATTACGCTGAAGAAACTTAGAGATTTCTGAGGGCAGAATAGATGAAGGCAAGTAGTTCTAAGGACAGACAACATAAAGAGTTTCTTTTTTCCCTTCTGGTTACGGTAGACCCAGTAAACTTGCTTGTTAAAAAGGTTATTTCTTCTAGTATGCGGTTAATGGTCCTCTACTTGGTGTGCTTTTGCACTGCCTTGTGATTTATGAACCCTTTCAGACAATGAAATTTTGACATGTGACATGGGATGCATGAAACTGCTCTCAGCTGCCTTTGGGGTTAATTTTAAGCCAATAAGTCTGGAATTTAGCTATTGCCAAGAGCTTCAAGTGAGTTCATCTTTTTCCCTGGCAACCCGTTTTATGCTATGTGATCTTTTTATGGCCATTAGCTACTTAGGATGCACACAACTTCTGTTTATTATTTTCAGCAGCAACTGATATCTTCAAAGATGCTAAGAACCAAATCATTGCCTCTGAAGTACTGGTATCAGTGACTGACATGCAAATCAGCCCTTAACATGGTTCATCTGCCTCTCTGAGGATTTATCCATCATCAGGCAGCCCCCAGGGGACACACAGCTCCTGCATCTGCCTGTGCACAGCTCCACAGGCTGGGGGCTGGCATTTTGGTGCTCACCCTGAGGTGGCAGTGGCTCAGCACTGCTGGAACAGCCTCTGGGGCTGGCAATGTAATTTATGGCAACTTCCAAGTTCTTTCATTTACAGCTAAGACACAGCCACCACAGCTCTGCAGCAGCATGGGAAACAGCTCACCTCTTGTCTCTCACCATATGTATCCCTGGGGTCCATTGTGCTGCCCACAAAATCAGGAGAGAATGCATTCAGTGTAAAATTTCTGAATTAGCTGAATATGCTCTGACAAATGTGTAAAGGGGCCAGCTCTACCTTGTTCACCAAGTCACATCCATCCTCCTTTGGGACAGCTCATTCTACTACTGCCTTTTGAAGCCTGGTGGGCTTCTTGAGCACAGCTGGTGACCCCCATGGTCAAGTCTCCATGTCTTGTTACTTGCATCTGTGATTTTAAAATTTGGATGCGCTGATAGTGAAGGATTTACACAGATGACCTGATTTTCCAAATTGGTGAAAATTAACATTAATATCTGCAGCAGTGGCAGCTGATGGATTTGAGATCACTTATTTACCCACTGAGATACAGAAGTCACCCTTCTCTCCTTGGTCATAGGTATCTCTGAGCACTTGGAACATACTTAGCACCTGAATGCTTGCAAATTAATCATTCTGTTTGCATCAGGCATGAAATTAGTGCTGACAGAAAGCTTTCACCCAAACACTTCTG
Source organism: Psittacus erithacus (assembly GCA_009867235.2). Taxonomy (NCBI): domain Eukaryota; kingdom Metazoa; phylum Chordata; class Aves; order Psittaciformes; family Psittacidae; genus Psittacus; species Psittacus erithacus. Next base: position 4,415 of record WYDI02023940.1, on the reverse strand, counting down.
TCTCTCTCAGTGTACAGTTCAGATATGGGGCCACTTTATTGTGTGAACCTAGGCCATCTTTTCTTACAGTCTGACCTGTCAATGAACTTAATAAATGTAAGATTTTTCTCATTACATTTTTAAAACCAAATATTTCATGATTGGTGATATTATTGTAGAATGTCATCACCACAGTGCAACTTTTCAGTAGGGAATATAAGGAACTCAAAGAGAAAAGGCATATTCTTCTGGGCTCCTGGTACAAAGGAACCTTCACTTCAAGACTTTCAGAAGTCACTCAAAAAGAAGATGCCTTAGAAAGTGCGCAGATAAGGATTTTACATGGGAATATCAGCAGAGAATAGATGATGGGTAAAATTCTTTCTGTAATGGCAAGGCCTGTTGTTCACACATGTTTTCTTAAGATAATTAGAGGTTTGTTTTTGTTTCAACTTCAAAGAGCTTTATAAGACGAGGGAGGGGCGCAGGAGGCCTGGAAACATTCATATACATTGATTTTGTGATCCAGAGTCTGATGTTTCTGCTCCATATGAGAAACTACCAATTCTGTAAGTGAAACAAAATGAGTTTTGAACAACTCAGCTCTTCACCAGGTGTGATGCTTATTTCATAAAGCATTTTGAGCCCTACCCCAAGGAAGAGATGTGCAGATAGTTCTCCACTTCAGTGATTTGTCCTAGCTCTGGTGTTACTTAAAGCTGATTCTCCACACCAGCACCCTCTGAGAAATGGCCCCCGTGTGTAAAGGGAGAGAGTCAATGGGTGAAGATGCAGCGCCGCTGGACACCAGCTTTAGTGGGGCTCATTGGCCCCCTATGTGTCAGAGGCAAGGTACTCTCAGAGGGGCTTTTTAAAGAAGCCTCAAAGAGGATTTGTCTTGCCATGGCAGCGTTCTCATAGCCTCTGTCTTGGAAAGCTTGGTCTATGCTCATGTTGAGTCCATTAAGAAAAATTTCCAAGCTCATCTGTTTGTTGTTTGGGGTCTGTTGCTGAGGGAACTCAACAAGGAAAATGAAGTGAATGAATTAAGCTTCATTAATAACAGATGATCCCCATTATCTGTAGAAAACAATGGTACAGTTGCCTAGCTGATGCAGTAGGTGCTGTTTAAATTACTCCTATAAGCAGTCGGACTTAGAAAAGTGCAAATAGTGCAAGTTATTCTACATTTTAATAGTGTATCTTTGTGTGTAATTAGAAACTGGAAGGCAAAATGCACAGTGGAAACCCAAATTCTGCAGGGTGAGCAGTAATGAAATTAAAACATTTTCTTCAGTGTTCAAAATACAAAAATTACCAGAATGAGATTTTTCAGTCCATGCGAAATAGTAAGAAATGAAGAAGTGAGGGAAGGAAGCTATCTAACTTTGACAGAAAAAGAAACAAGTGGAGAAATAGCCTCATGCTGTGGTAGAACTTGGTTTTGCATTGAACAAGAGACAAATTTCCTTTTGATTCCTCCAGGAGCCAAACCTTACTTCTCATCAGAGCTGCGTGCACTGGGCCCATGATTGCATGCCTTCTACCCATGTAGCTGTAGCTCTTGCTTGGATTAATGTTCTACTTGGGAGCATCCAGGCTCAGGATTTGTCTTACCAGAGAGGGAGAAGCATGTGTAGCCTAATCCATGTCACTTCCTTACATGGGAAGGAGCAAAACAGCTTGGACCTTCACAGAGCCCCAGACCTCAGCCACTCTCCATCCTTCATAAAGAGCATAGATGGTGGCATTGGGATTATAGACTTCAAGACCACATTAGATTTATGTTTAACAGGCAATAAAATCATAATTATATAATGAACACACAATGCTAGGAAAAGCTGAGAAAGATGTAGCTCACTCTGAGACAACTATTCTATATGACAAGGACGATGTGTGCCAGTGACTCACCTGTTGGTGCTGGGAGAATGAACTTATCCTAAAGATAAGGAATGACAGAGAAATTATTGATTCTTTCCCCATGCATCGTTTGTGAAGATGGATGCACAGAAAATGATGCAACACTGGAAAGCAAGTGTGAGATAACATGTGCAGAAAGAATAGCTGGAACAGCAATATCTGGAGGGAAAAGGACTTGTGAAGAGTAAGGAAGGTGAAAATAAAGGCAAAACTTGATATAGTCAAGTTGTGATAGAGAACATTTTTTAAATTTCTGAAATATTAATAGTGACCATTTTTGTAATAGCTTTTTATGTTTATCAAATACATGAATAAAAGAAGTAACCAGTGAGCATGCCAATAAGGAATAATAAAGTAAATGACATGCACCTGGGTCAGGGAAATCCCAAGCACAAATAAAGGCTGTCTGGAGACTAGATTGAGAGCAGCCCTGAGGAGAAGGACTTGGGGGTGTTGGTTGTGAGAAGCTCAATATGACCCAGTAGTGCGCCAGTAGCAGCCCAGAAAGCCAACTGTATCCTGGGCTGCATCAAAAGAAGCATGACCAGCAGGTCGAGGGAGGTAATTCCACCCCTCTGTTATTGTGACATCCCACCTGCCGTACTGTTCAGCTCTGGGGCTCCCAACTTAAGAAGGATGTGGACCTGTTGAAGCATTTTCAGAGCCAGCCACAAAGATGATCAGAGGTTGGAGCACCTCTCCCATGAAAACAGGCTGAGAGAGTTGGGGTTGTTCAGCCTGGGGAAGAGAAGGCTCAGGGGAGACCTTAGAGCAGCCTCCCCGTGCCTAAAGGGGGCCTACAAGAAAGCCAGAGAGGAACTTTTTACAAGGGCTTGTAGTGATAGGACAAGGGGGAATGGCTTTAAACTGAACGAGGGTAGATTTAGATTAGATATCAGGAAGAAATTCTTTACTATGAAGGAAATGAGTGGCTGGCACAGGCTGCCCAGAGAAGCTGTGGCTGCCCCATCATGGAAAGAGTTTAAGGCCAAGTTAGATGGGGCTTTGTGCAACCTGGTCTAGTGGAAGGTCTCCCTGCCCACAGCAGCGAGGCCCCCATGGCAGGGGGGTTGGAACTAGATAAGCTTTAAGGTCCCTTTCAAACCAAAACATTCTATAAAATGTATTTTTTTTTTCTATATATTTGCTTGAATAACTACAGGTATAGCACCCAATCTTAGTGTCAAAACACAGAGATAATATGATGAGATTATGTTCTTTCTCTGTAAGGAGACAAATGCTACTATCGTAAGGCTAGCACTTGTTTTCAGACAGCAGCATTGTTATTTTCATTATCTGATGTGATACTGGTGTGCTACTGAGCATCTTTTCCTCTGGGAGGACTATCCTGATGAAATGCAATTGTTTTGCCTCTTCATTATCAACAAGTTTAAATTTTTGCAGGGTATGTTTTCCAGCTCCCTGCTCCTACAAATTGTGTCAGACTGATATAACAAAATAATGTTGCAGCAGCTGTGGGTACAGAAACATTTGTGTATTTATCACCACTTCTTAACTAATGCAAGTATTTTTTTCATTGCTTATGACTAATTGCTGTTGTGTCAAAAGCAGTAGACAGGAAAATTGGTGTTTCTTCCAAACGTATTATTACAGTCACTGAAGTAATGAGAAATATATCAGATATTTTTAGGTCATCATTTTTTGTCAGGAAAAATAGCAACCTTTTTGAAAAAAATGGGAATCATTATTGGTTCCACTGGGATTCACGCAGAATGCAATAATTATGGTGAATTCATTTGGTACTGACAAATTTACAACAAAGTAATTTCATGGAAGCCTCATTATAAATTGCAGAAGCCCAGGTTGTCCCTAGGCCAGAAACTTGCCTTTTGTCTGTCCCCTTATGGGGTACCAGAAAAGGAATAAGCTGAGCTGAGGGGCTGTCCATCCCATCAGCCGGCAATACAGGATTGTCCCCCTGGCTCCTGTGCCCTTGGGCCTCATGGCAGGAGAAGGAATGGCCCCCTGGGGCTGGGGAAGAGGCCAGGGGCAGCTCCCGCCCTACTGCAGGGCTTTGCAGCATCTTCGGGACTTGCACTGCATGCACAGGAGCCCTCAGGGGCTGCCTTTCCAAAATAACTTCCTGTATAGGCACATCCTCAGGAAATATACATTAACTAGAGGTGAGTGTGTAAAATACCTCATTAAAGCACAACAAACTGTGGTACACAGATGTTCACCAGACTTTCAATAAACCAAATAAAGGCAATTTCACTTCCAGCCAGAAAAGTATCAGTGCGGTCCCAGAAATGTGGATATTAAACATGGTGCTTGATTCCTCCCTTGCATTCCTCAGCCAAAATATCAGCTTCAGACTCTCCTGCCTGACATGTCCTGGCAACATACTGCCACCACTGACTGTGGGGCTGAGCAATGAGTCCTACCAGAGAACTGAGGGAAGGGAAGGGAAGGGAAGGGAAGGGAAGGGAAGGGAAGGGAAGGGAGGGGAAGGGACGGGAAGGGAAGGGAAGGGAAGGGATGGGATAGGGAAGAGA
>WYDI02023938.1:0-29020 GCA_009867235.2 Psittacus erithacus | reverse complement strand
CCAGGGAAGAGCTTCTGCCTAAGAGCTCATCTCAGTCTCCCCTCTGGCAGGTTAAAGCCATTCCCCTTGGCCTGTCATTTCATGCCCTTGTAAGAAGTCCCTCTCCAATTTTATTGTAGGCATTGAAGCGATGATTATTTTGGGACTGGGAAATTGAAGAATCCCTGGGGGTCGGGCTGGGGTGGGCTTAAAAGCAACCCCAAAGGCCTCCACCACTGCAGGCTGTGCTTTTAGGGGGCTGTGGAGTTGGGGTCAGTCCTGGTAGATTGGCAAACCCTGGATGGACCTTGGCCACCCTACTATTCCCTACTATGCTGGGGGAGGCGCATGCTTTGCACACAGACCCATCCTTACTGCTCACTTATATTCATTATGTATACTGCTCATACATATTATGATATATTTATATATCATAAACATCAGGATGTTTGGGGTTCTTTTTCTCCTAATATTTGTCATTATTTTTGTTTGAAGAAGTAAAGCATCTCTCTCCTCCCATTGCCCCCTCTCTTCAGCCCAGCCCCAGGGTGGGCAAATATGGGATAGAGCGTGCACTCCTCCAAATCCCTCCTCAATGTATAGAGGGGTCACAGGGAGAGAAAAAAACCAACAACCCAGGGACATAAATTGGACACAGAGGGCAGATGCAGACTGAACAGGAAACGCTGGCCCGAGGCGAAATGAAACAGCTGTTGCCATTGTTCTGCCTTTGCGAGCCCCGCACGGCCGGGGCTGCTGGAGCAGATGTTAGCAATTACCGCACATGAAAAGAAGGGCACAGGATTAGGCAAGTGACGAAAAAGCAAGGGGACCGCTGGATTTATCACTGCTGGAGCGAGGCAGACCCTCTCCAGAGGGTGTCTGCAAACAGCACAGTCCCGGTTCCATTCCCAGCGCCATTCCTGGTCCCAGCTAAGGACTGAGGCATTGGGACTTGCCAGCCGAGCTCCTCCACCACCCCCCAGGAAAAACCAGGGCTGCCTGGGAATGCTTTTCCCAGGTGGTGTGTTGCAAAGGCAGCGGAGGAAAGCAGATCCCACTGCAGGGATCAGCTCGGGATCTTCCCTTCTTGGCAGTGGCAGTTTGGTCCCCTCCTGCAGGATCAATCCCAATGGGACAGCGGTAAGCGTATGGACAAATTTCACCTCCTCTCTTTGTACAAGCAGGGAAACGATAAAACCTCCAAGCAAACGAGACACAAGCTTTACATTCCTTGTGAAATTTCTTTGGCTCTTCCATATAATTGGGGTTGTAAAATTAAAAAGAAAATAAAATAGAAAAATCCCTCACAGCTTTCTTTTTGCAAGGAATGATGAGTATTAGAAAGGTTTGTCAGAAGGTAAAGCATGTGTTTGCCATCTTAGCTCCTGATATGGAAACCATATGCTTAAATACCCCACCAAACATACCCAATATAACACTCTTCTTTATTAAAGGTGGTTTTATAAAAGCTATCCACCTTCCATCCACTGGTGACTCCCAAAGAGGTCACATATTCCTCATTGCAACTATCAATACATATTTGGCTAAATTAAACTCCAAATAGACTGTTTCTGATTATTATTGCAAAGGGAGCAAGAGGCCATCTTATTTTCCCTCACTGATAAATTAAAAGAACTGTAATGGGTGATTTCTGCAACCTGTAAAAGGCCAATACCATCTGTGATTCATTTAGTGTCGCTTTCAAGAAAATTTATTTGATTAATTTGGGCAGAGTATAGAAAGAATATAGATTTATTTTTTTCTTTTAACTCTACTGCTAAAGAGAAAGAAGCCGCAGTAGAAGAAAACTCTGACCCAGAATAAACATTTTGGGAATGAAAAATGCCTAAAATGTTATTAAAAGGGCAGGGGTTGCTGCCTTGCTCTTGAGATAGCTGGTTTTTTTGCCCTGCCAACTAGCAGACGTGAGGTGGCTCTAACAGGGCCCATGTCACAAAAGGAGGAATAGGCCAGAAGCAAAACATGACAAAATGCAGAACTGAGATTTGCGCAACTCTGTCGTTCCTCTCTTTTGGAGTCGCAAGAAACCAACAGATCATCGCACTGCAGTGACACTTGCAAATATGCACAGGAGATTGTTTCCTTCAGGTTGACAGCCAGGAACTCACCCTTTCGCCAAATGGGCTGTTAGTTAATGCCAGTTAATCATGGCAGTGTTTCGGCACCTGAAAACACTGAAGAAGAAGAATAGGGAGAAAGAAGAGGGAGAAAGGATGGCAATTTCCCATCTTTCAAACTAGGGGTGATGGTAGCAACCACAACATTACTACCTTTGTCTGGCCTGACAAGCAGGAAGTGGAGAAAAGATCAAAAGCAAGTGGAAATCAAAAGGATTAAGATATTGAAATTCTTCTGTTTTGCCACAGGCTGTCACCCTAGCTCCATGTATTGCTCAGCCAGACAGGAATACTCTGTGCAGAGCAAAGGCAAATAGTTCTAAGAGTCCAGAAGTTTGCTCCTCCTGAGATTTAATTGGCCTGCAGGTTACCCACAACCTCAACTCCCCTGCTTGCAATTTGGAGAATAATATTAAAAGTAAAGATAATAAATACTAATAAATTAATCTTTATTAGTGATGCCAAATTCTACAGGGCCTGGGTTTGGCACAAGTGGTCTGCCTCAGATGTGGGGTATCTAATGACATCTTTAATGTTGCAGGGTTTGCACATGGCAGACGGAGATGTCGTTTGCACTTTGACACAGGCTAAGTTACTTACAACTGTTGATATAACCAGCGGCTCACTTTGGGCCAGTCTTGGGACCTGGCCAAATCTTGTTTAAATCAAGTATGAATTTGCTTTAACGTCTCTGCACTGCTGTTCACTCACCCTGGGAAGAGGCAGGAGGCAGGCAGCATTCCAGCCCACTCAGATGGTGAGTAAAGCACCAGGGGTAATCTACTGAGATCATGAAGGATCTTTTAATTGACTCCAGTGAGCTGTACAGCAGGACCTTGGCAAGCTTGGTGCTGTGCTTGGTTATTTGTACTAGATGACCCCACACGATCTCTTGTTCCTCTCTTCTGGGCTATTCTAAGGTCATCTATTTTGCTTTATAGAGGTTGGCGTCTGAGATTTCTGCTCAGTTCCCAGATCCATAAAGAAGGGTGTAAAAGTGCCTAACCCCTCTACAACCGCTGTGCATTATATACCTGTACTGCTCAAAGGATCTGGAACAAGTAGAACTAAGTACCTCTGAGGATCCGGATCTTCCTTATAAGTTGAGACTTATCCAATTGTATTTTTGACACCACTAACATCAACCCTGGGACAATCCCATGGGAAGTTCTCCATCACCCATATCTAGCATGGACCACCTCTTCCTCCACTGAACTCTTAATGAGTCAGTTGTACTACATTCCTGAAGATACTCACGTGGCTTACTCTCCTTTGAACATTTTGGACAAAACCACCCTTTCCAGATGGAGACAGGCCAAGAATAGTGCCAGTTTCACCGCTTGCTGTGGAAAACATAGACAGACATTCACACTGTAAATGGGAAGAGAGGAACACACGGGCAGTTGGGAAACTAAAACATGATGATGCAATGTTTGCTCCTCTGAGAGAAGGGCAGAAACCTGAGAAATACTAATTGTGACTGCTTGTCAAATATCTTGGTTTTCCTGGTTACCATCAGCTCAATCTGTGCCTAGTTTACAAGCTACAACCATCCTAACTTATCCAAATATCCTCATTTGACTTAATGGTCAGATCTTCACAAGTCTCTGTCTCTGCTGTAATTTATGCAAAGAAAGATTTGATGAGCCCGTCACAGCCTTCAGTTCCTTTTGCCACAGAGGAACTCCAGTGTCAGGCCTGAAGCTGTTCAAACCATTCAGCTATGGTCTTCATACACAGCCTGTTTAGGTTTGGTTTGGTTTTCTCAGTGGCTCTTTACTGAGACCCAGGTTGGTTTTGTCAAGTGGAAGTTGGGAAATTGAGAGAGGGAGCTGGGATTATTAGTGGATGTGCTTCTATAAACCTAATATTAAAAAAGAGGGCCCACTGGTGCAGGAGAAAATAATACTTTTAATAGCGCTCAGCTAGTTAGGTGGTTTTTTCCTAGTAGCAAAAGGAATTAAATTTGACTTTAGAGTAAATTACTTTCATTTGGGAGCTGCATACTGCTAACTGTACATGGTGTGCACACAGTAATCACACACACTCCTGATCTGTGTATTTCTTCATGCTATTGTATCACACCAGACACAGAGAAACCTCCTAATTTTTGCCCTATGCAATTGCCTCTCCAGTGGAAGACCATTGGCTTCTGATTTTACAAGTGACACAGTGGCTTGAGGAATTAAGTCTTAGTTTTTATTTCTTCTTCCCCTCTCTCTCCCTTGTTTGCTTTATTTTGTTTTCTGCTCTGTGAGCCTTTAGTCAAATATCCCACATACACACACTCATCACTGGGACAGCTTCAAGCGCAATACATGGGCATGTCTGGGCACTGCGTTAATATATCTTGTTGCTCTCCCTCTGTAGATTATCCTCTGTTACTGTAATTCATAACTCCAGCCCTTTGCGTACATGCTTTCAGTCTGAAAATGTAATATCACTGCTAATTAAACAGTGTTTTAAGAAGTCAGCTGATAGCTCCTCACAGCATCTAGGAATTAACCTCACCTGGGAGCAAGCTGCTGGTGGAGGCTCAAGTAAAGCTTACATAAAGGCGGGGAAAGGAAAAGACATCAAAGAACTAGTCACCACCAAAACCTCATCCTCCACAAATTCTAGGTGTGGAAATGTTTTTCAGACACAGGGATCCTCCCTCCACTGGATTTCCAAATAACTATAATCATCAGAATTCCCTCTTTCACCTCCCGCTGGCCTGATTATCTCATCTCTCTCATTTGAACTTGCTTGTTATGAGCAATACATTCATGTCCTTGGTGCTTTATTACCTCGATCCCAAAAAGGCTTAATTTGGTTCAGATAGTGCTAATTTAGCACTGCAGAGCTTAGGGACAGGCTTAGCTTGGTGGTCTGCTTTCTCCTGTGAGCAAGGTTTTACTCCTAATCTAAAAGGTCTCCTTGGGATTTGTTTCGTGCGTCCTTTCCTGGAGCTCTCTCAGAAACCATGGGTCAATACTGGCATATAGAGAGGACAGAATTGTCTTGGCAGCTGACCAGTGCTTGAAATTCATGTCAGTTTTGGGAAGCGCATGTTAAGCAGCCTCCAATTACTTTTTTCCCCACAGTTAAATATGCTTCTTAGCATATTTAATGAATAATAAGAAGAAGAAGGCTTGGAATAAACAAAGAAATCATAACCCAAATTAGAGTCACTCTGAGGAGCCTCATGTCAAAATGCAGATACCAAAAACTGCTAATCATTCTGGCTTTAAGTTTTAGGATGTTGCCAAAGGATATATTCTGTTATACAGAGTACAGTATGGATATACAGCTGAGATAGGAGATGGTTTCATTCTGAAACAGGTAAGAAGGGTGAATTTCAAGGGCTTCACAAGGAACTCATCCAGCTCTGAGGGTGGAACAATTTCACTCCTGAGTATTATTAATGCACCTTGAATCCTTGTTCTCTTTCCTTTTTTTTCTTTCATTTTGTCCACAATTCTCTAATAATATGTTTGGAAACCTATTAAACTTATGAATCGAGACATGGGGTTAAAAGCAGCCCTGTCTAACGATCTTATTATTTATAAAAAGATTATCATTAAACATCTTGCAGTGAAATGCTGAACCAGTGCAGAATCTGAGGAGGAAAAAAAAGTGCAGAAAAAATGGCTAATGTGTCTACTTTTTAATTAAATGTAAATATAATTTATAAGGCTTATGGGTTTTAAACAGAGAAAATTTACTCTGCATAATTTCCTTATAGGCAGAAGTGTAAGTAAGGTTATTCAGAAGAATTCTGTAGCTGTTAAGCCAGTTAGAGCCTCTGGATCCATTGTAGCAGATGACTGACCCATCCAAGGTTTCACCTAAGGCTCCTAATTTACAATGACAACAGAGTAATTTTAAGCATGAAAACAAACTTTGTTAAATGACCCAGCTTACAGCTCATTTGGGATGTCAGCAGATCTTTCATCTTTATTACTGCAGCCTGATAGCAGGGGTCCTATCAGTACATACCTCATCAGCATGGCTCAAACAGGCAAAAGTGAATTCTTGGTTATTTTAATGTGACAAGTAAATATAGACCAGTTACAAATACAAAGGCAGGATAAACATGCCTGACAATACAGCAATGCCTAAATTACTGCCAGCTTAGTATTAAAATTTCTGTTGTGGTTTCTGGTTCAAAGAGTCCCATAAAAATCAGAGTTAATTTAAAACTTAGCCATCCATGGGGATATTTCTCATTCACACAATGCAGGCTCTCTTGTACAGGTCTGTTTATACGTTTCAGCTATGGAGCAATTTTCAACTTCAGTTCAAGAAAGCACCCATACTCAGTCCAGCAAAGCAATTAAGCACGTGCTTAGCCATGCGGTTTAGTCAGGCATGTGCCCTTAACTTGTCATCATTTCACCCACCGCGGCAGTTTGAGCCCCAGTTACTTCTTTATTTGCTTGCCTTTTACTCTTAAGGCAATTAATTCCCAATGAGATTGTGGCATCAGGTTGCAGTAGATCAAATGTTGTAAAACACTACTGATTTTTCTACCAGATCATGATCCCGCCAATACAAGGAGTCCACTAAGCGTCACTGCCCAGAGAGACTTGAAAACCCTGACCCACCTATGGCTCTCCGTGGAAATCTTTCCCTAATTTCATCAGGAGAGTAACCCACCAGTCCTTAACGACAAGAGGAAGGAAGGAACTTATGATACCAGCAGGCTGATGGTTCCCAATCCTACAAAGGCACAGTAAGAGGTCAACATGAAGGATTACCAAGCTGATCTACAGGTTTGCAGGCTGATTGTCCAGTGAGCATGGGCACCACCATCAACCCATGGACATTATCCTGCAGCATGGGCAGGTTTCCCTGAACATTGTGCAGTTCCAGTAATGGAAGAATTTTTTTCGATCAGCAATGTCAGAAGTAAAAGATGTTTTCAACAAACCGAGAGAGCAAAATAATTGTTCCAGTTACTGTCACATAATTACTGTCAAAAGGGACTTCTGGAGATTTCCAGTCTAAGTTCCTGCTCAAAGTAGGGTCAACATTGAATTCAGACCGGATTGCTCAAGGCTTTATTCATCTGAACCTTGAGAACCTCCAAGTATGGGGATTTCACAACCTTTTCTAGGCCCTGCTCCACTGCCCACTTAGTCCATCACCTTTATGCCACTGTTCTTCTCTAAGACCTGCAGGACAGATCCTGGCCCAGCTTTCAGGCAATTTGGTTCCAGCTTTTGGTTCCCTGCTGTTCTACAGCTGCCTGCTATTGCCATCTACTTCCCCAGCTCTTCCCAAAACGCCGCTGCTTATGCGCAGCTCCTAGCTCACTCTCCAGAGCCCTGCAGAAGCCAAATAGTTCCTAAGTAGGAACTGCTGGCCTTTCCCTTTCCCACACCAGAGAGACCTTTCCTGGCGTGCCGTCATACGGCTAACACATGCTGTGTCTACACTGCCAGGAAGCTGTGATCCAGAGTGCTGCTCCCAGCTTGATACCGGTGGTGGGGAAGTGGCTGGAGTATGTCCGGGTCCCCATAGCCCACCTGCCAGGTTTCCTTTCCACCCACAGTGGTTTGGGAAGGGGCAGAAGGTGTAAGCTTTTGTCTGTCCCCAGCATAGATCAGTGGGCAACTGAGGTGCATAGCCAGACCAAAGAGCAGGAAGGCTTTCCTACATTGCACATTTTTCTGTAGAGTCTGTGCCCAGAAACAGGACAGGGCTGGCACCAGATTAGTCACAGAGGAGGAAGGGAGGTCTGGCAGAAACGAATGCTTGTGGCTGCCTCTCTTCTCACCAAATACCTTCTGGTGCTCCTTCTCTTAACCCAATGAGTTGGGGCTCCAGGCAATAGTTTTGGATGCTTTTCTCTGAAACCAGTGTCTTTCACAATGGGATGTTTCCTCCTCAGCTCGCACTCCAGGCTTGGTGCACCCTTGCCCAACTGGAATTTAACCCATGGGGAAAAGACAGGACTCACCAGCCTGGTTGAGCTGTCCAAGGGCTGTGCTCTAGCCCTCCCCATGGCAAGAGGAACTCCACGCTGGCTGCTTTTTCTGTGGACATCCTTCCACCAGGGGAAGAAAGGAACATCTCTGTCCCAGGTTGCAGCAAAGTCTTGAAACAGGCCTTTCCCATATCCTTGTCTCTGAAGGAGACAAGCAGGGCCCCTCTGTGAGGAGTCATCAACAGCCTCTATGAGGCTCATGGAGGCTCTGCTGCAAAAGGAAACATCTTTTCCCTGCAAGGAGCAGAGAGCCAGGACACAGAAAGGCATGTTCCCAGCTGCTCATCTGGAGGGACCGGCAGGGCTGTTAGGAGGAGGAGGAGGAGGAGGGTGTGGGAGAGATGGAGGCTAGCCTGTGATCTGGGTGTGAAAGAATCCACATTTGAGCAGGATCAATAAAACAGCGCTGAGGCTTGCGAAGAAGGGAGCAGAGAATAGGATGATGGAGGGTGAAAGAGAGGGAGCCCCCCTACAGCTCCTGAGAAGAGAGGGGTAGGTAAAAAGAGAGCTTCGATACCACCAGGCCCACAGGAGACTCAATGGGTTGTCTCATTATTATGGTGAACAGAGAGAGCTCATGAGCTGGGAAAGATAGGAAGCTTTTATTTATTTTTTTTCCCCTTAAAGAGCGCAGCCTCTAGGAGGGTTTTTGCAGCTCAAACGCTTTTATTTTGTGCCAATTACTTATACAGGGTCTGCATTATTCCCGTAATCAGTCTAAATGAAAGTCAAACATGAAAGATTCCTAACAATGAGCTAATTGGAATGCCATTACCATTTAGATTTAATAAGGTATTTGTAATAATAAACGTGCCTCGGTCTATAGAGTTGTCTTATTCCTGCTCAGATCTTGCAAGAGTGTAATAGTTGACATTTGTCATTTGTTCCGCAGGACACTGGATATAACCTTCAAAATGTTTTAGTCTTGCAGCGCTTAGTAAATGTCAGGGACAGAAACAAAATCTATAGCCTGCTATTGTTCTGGCTGTGTCGAGCTCAGAGTTAACAGGAATTGTGTTAAAACTCAACAGCAGATTATATCCCACAAATCTTTCTTTATTTGCAGTCCAAACATCTTGTGGTTTAGAATGAGTCACTCAATGTCCTCTTATGTAGCTTCATTCATTATTTGCATTGAGGTCTTGCTGAGGAACTTCAGTCTGGTTCCAGCGCTGCTAGGTACTACACAAGCACAGAGGGTCTTTGCCTTGCATAGCTTAAGATCTAAGCAATTAAGTCAACGCAAGCTCTATCCTGAAGCCAAGATGTCCCATCTACAGATGTAAAAGCTAATTAGAGCTCCATGTGTAGTTACTTTTGAGAACAGTTCACAAAAAAAGAGTGTTCTTGCTTTACCTTTATGGGCGAGCTGTTTTCACATAAAGCATATGTGAGCTCAAAGACTTGGTCTCACCGTGCAGCCGGGGATGTTTTATTCAACTGTAATTCATACAACAAAAGCGATGCATAATCTTGGTAGGTATTTCTTCTATTATGAAGGAAAAGAGCTTGGCATGAGCACTTTGTGCAGTCTGAGGGAATTCCCCTAGGAATAGACTGAAAAGGCAGAGGTCGAGCGAGTGTGTGTAAGTGTAGGAAGCAGAAAGATAAAGCTAAATCAGCCAAAAAGCCAACAAAGACTCAAGGCAGCACGGATGATAGAGAAAACAGGGTGCTAGGTACGTTCTTTAAAATCAGTACATTGCTTCTCTGTCCTTTTTCTCACTCCAGAAAAATGCTACAGAAATTTCTCTTCCAAAAGAGACACAATAAACAATCAAAGGAGCAATGGAATGCTTAATTCCTTTTGTAACAGGAAAAAAACCCCCCCAGTTTCCCAGTGGCATAGCTCGGCATGAAGAAGTGCTACCTATCCGATAAACTGTGCTGCCATTAGCCGCGGATGAATTATGTTCTGCTGACACTCTGTGGTCCCAGCAGCTAGTCCTGAATGATCTGACTCAACAGAAAACTTTGCACAATAGCTCAAATAAACGTCAAATCATTGGAAACTGGCAAAGGCCATGGAAATTTGGAATGTTGCTTTTTGAGGACAATCTCTTAATGCAATCTGACACTGGGGATTCAGCTGAACGTTCATAACGTCCAGGAAATTCTAGGCACAGTTGGTAAAATGACCAATACTCCTTATAAACGTACTTTTTTGCTCAAAATTCTATGTACTTCATGCCAAAAGATGTTTCAGAAACGCAGGCAGACAATCAATGGCCTTAAGTTAACCATATGCCTGAGCACTGTGCTGGATTGTTGGAGAAGAGCAAGGAAGCATGAAAATCAATAGCTTTTCTGGATGTTTTCATAGAAGACAGTTGGTCTAAGAGTTAAAATGTGAGCCTAACATGCAGACATTCTTCCTCTTGATGGTCTGGTTAAATTACCTCGTCTTTTCCTGATTCACTTTGCACATTAGGAAAAAAAACAATGATTGTTAGTTAGATCACAGCAAATTTGGGAAGCTTAATTTTCTGAGAGGTGTTTTGGGATCATTGTATGAAAAGTGCTATAAATATATACGTTCTTAGTAGTATTTAATTTACTTCCTTTACAATTCCTTTGAGCCAACACATGTTGCCAAAAATGCAATATTCTCCAAGATGTCTTTTATTCTTATATCTGTCTGGAGTCCAGGACATATCCCAGCCTTATAAAGCATCCGATATTGATGTATCCGCAAGCAGTGTGTATATATATAGCTAATACAATCAGACTTCTCTCCCCCCGCAGGAACCCAGGCTTGCTCCATGTACAAGATGGACGTGCTTACCAAATGAGGCAGCTGTTCAGTTTTTATTTTTATGCTCATTGTTTGCCGTGCAGCCACATGTCTCATGGAGTGCATACCATCCAACCTTTGTAGTGAATCAGACAAGGCTCCACCATAACTCACTCGCTTGGAGTATCCAACTCCGCCTCACTCCCTATTTGACATACATATGTGATCGTGTAATCAGGGACTGGATCATAAGAAAGCTTTGACTTTGTCATTTCCAAGCTTTGTTTTCCAGCCTCCGATTTTGCTTTCCATGGAAGTTTTTACTGAAAATACCTAGGGATGTGAGGCTTTTCAATAGCAAAAAATCCCCTGAAGAATCGCATCACATCCTGCAATTAAACAGCACCACTGTCTTGCACAAGCAAGGACATCTGTACATGAGCATCAGCTAGTCCCTTTTGTTGCATTACTGAAAGAATCAACACATGTCCAGGGTTGCTGCTTCTGCATTGTGTCAAGGAGCACATGCCCAATAAACTTTTGTTAAGTTTCCTAATGAAGTTTGTAGCAGGTCTGCCTATGCAATAAAAGATCAGCTTTTCAGTGTTTGGTAACAAGAAGATTATAACTTTTTGTCACCTGTGCTTCCCCCTGTTTGGGGGGGGATGACTTGGGGAGAATATGTATAAAGCATCACTATTTTTTATATTTCCCTGTTTTTGCAGTAATATATGTTCATCCATTTTACAAAAGGACTTTGTTCCTAGTTTCTATCACCGGACCTAGTACAGACACCTTTAAAATTTGTTAAATTAGGCCAACTCAGAACTCAGTAGTTGAATCTGTCCTGTGGTTTCTAAATAGAATAATCCTGATAGCTTTTACTGGTTATCCAAGCAACTTGGGACTAGACTAGAAAAACAGAGAAATTTGAGTTTAGGGGCCCACAGGAGAAGAACAGAGAAATCACAGCACTGGAAACTGAGCTCCCTGCCTTTTGCATCTTCCAAGCCAAACACATACAAGGAGGCGGCAAGAAAGCAGCAGCTTATGTAGAGGCAGAACAAAAGGCCAAGGGCTTTGTCTTGCAAAAGTTTACACACACTTATCTTTACACTCACAATTAGGCCCAGTAATTTTGGTAGTGCTTTAGCTTCAGGAGGCTTCTGAGCATGCAATATTAGGCTATTGCATTAGCATGCACTATGTTAAACTGCTGCAGAGAGCAAACTCCAGGGGGGAACAAAGTGCGCTGTGGAGGTTCGTGAGCTCAGCTGTTGCTGCAGGCAGTGCTAGGCAGACGGCATAGGCTGTTGTCTCCTACTTGTTAGAAGCTATGGTATAATATGGTATAATGAACATTTCCATAAGCATGGGTGGTTTTTTACATTCCAGAGTCCCGAGTTTAAATCATGTAGGTGCTGGGGAAGACAGAGAAGAAGGGGGCAAATCCCTCACAAGTTAGGTCAGGAAGATACCTAGAGAAGTGCATCTACATGATCTGACTTGGCCAAAAATAGCCTGATGTGTTGGAAACTGTTGGAGTTAGGCAGTGCTTGTCACAGCATCCCATCTCATCCAAGAGCAGGATTGTCACAAAGTGGAGAGCCAGGAGGTGCTTAGAAGCACACAGTATTTTGCCAGCATTGCAGTTTCAGGTCACTTCTCTAAGCTGTAACTGTCACTTTACATTTCCCCTGTTATTGACCCGTAGCCATTCGCAGAAGCATTGTCTGCCTCTGACACCCCATTTCTGAGAGGACTGCACATCTCTATCTACACCCCATTTGGTACCTTACCACATTCTGCTTATTGAATTAAGCAAGACAGTGCTCAGATCTGCAGGATCTGGGTCCTTGATCACGGTGACCATATAATTAGGGTGCCCCCAATTATCTGTCCTTACCACATGAAGCACAATAGGGACCACTATTCTGACTGGGGCCTCTAGGATCTCTTCTAATATAAATAGTAATGACTATAATTATTAATCATTACTGTGATTATATGATTATAATTAATAATCATAATAATGAATCATTATAATTACTCTATTAAATGACAAGCCCTGCTTCCTCCAGCGAGCTGCAGAAGCACAAAGAATGAGCTGTTGTGTGTATTTAGTGAATCTCAAGCACTTCTCTACTTACAAGTCCAAGTGTCTTTTGTTTGTTTTAAGGACTTCCACATTGTATTTCATTAAGAAACCTGCAGCTGCCTTGAACTGTGACCAGTAGAGTGCTGCTACCATATGCAAAGTCCTTTGCTTAAAATCCAATCGAATCATGAGCAGAGACTGGCAAGGGGAAGGAATGTGCATATGGATACTACTTGAAGGGTGAAGAGCCAGATATGCCTAATATTGCATTTTTCCATCTCAGATTTACAACTGAAAGTAATTCACTTCATTGAAGAGCATTTTCAGAAAGCCCAAATAAAACAGCAAATGTAGAGGCTGCAGACTCTTGAAAGAGAGGTGGTTCATCATGCCCCGCCACTTGGCTCTTGGAGTCCTTAGGCACGACTACTTTGCTGCTATTTGCTCAGGACAAGGGAGGGGAATGTGTAGAGCATTAATGGATTTCTTAAAACCTCATTTAAGGTGCAGGGATTTTCTCCCTCGATGATGTGTGTGCCCCAAGCCCAGGTGGCTGAGACATATGAACTGTGAGGCTCAGTATTTCTGATGAAATATCCAAAATCTGGTCAGCAGGACATGGCTGCTTCATGACTCGTGGCAGAGGGTGTGGAACAAGTGCCCTTGGGGAGCCTGCTGGAGTCACTGGATGTTCTGCATAGTTACTTTCAGTTACTGGGCTGGTGTGAGTCACCAAACTCCTTCCCAAGCATAAAGAAACTGATCTCGCAGAATGTAAAATCCACCCAGGAGATGTCATTGTTTAGGATTAACATTTCATTCTGGCATGCTGGGAAGGGGGACCACACAGGCATAAGGACAAAGCAGAGGAATCCTGTCAGGTTTTTGAGACAAAATGTTTGCTTAGGGTTAGTTGATATGATTAGATTCAGTGCTGGTGACTTTGAAATCTTATTATCTATTAGCATAGCCAGATGCATGCATTTGAGATGGTGTATTTCTGAGTTACTGTAGCAATTGCTGTAATAGGAAGGGTGCAGTTAGCAAAAGAGCTGCTGTTGCCATTTCCATGTTACTGAATACAATGATAATATAGGAAAACTTCTGCGTTACCTTCTGATTTCTTGGTGTTTCATATTTTTTATATACTTTGGAAGGAAAGGAGTAGGAAAAAGGCCTTTCTGTGTTTCTGTATCAGGAGCAGCCATTCTCTCACTCCCACCCCTTGCTCCACCCCTCCTGGAGGGATGGGGAGGAGAATGGAAAGAATATAACTCCCATGGGTTGAGATAAGCACAGTCCAGTAACTAAGGTATAACACAAACCACTGCTGCTGCCACCAATAATAATAATAAGGGAAATAACAAGGGAAGAGAATAGAACCACTCACCACCCGCCAACAGATACCCAGCCCAACAGAGCAGCGATCTAGCCCTTCTGGGTAACTCCCAGTTTACATCCTGGGCATGACATGCTGTGGTATGGAATACCTCTTTGGTTAGTTTGGGTCAGGTGTTCTGCCTCTGCTTTCTCCCGGCTTCCCCTCCTCCCTGTCAGAGCATGAGACTCAGAAAGTCCTTGGTCAGACTAAACATTTGAACAGTAGCTAAAAACATCAGTGTTATCAGCACTGTTCCCAGGCTGAAAGTCAAAATCAAAGCACTGTACCAGCTACTAAGAAGGAGAAAAAATGACTGCTACTGCTGAACCCAGGACAATTGTTTCAAGAAATACAAAGCCACCCCAGTTCAAACATATCTCACACTCCCAGCTGTACACTCACCTGTATTAGAAAACAAGAACAACAGAGAAGACCATTTTTCACACCAATTGATTATAATGTAAATAGGCTCATTGACTCTGTCAAGTATAAGCACAAACTTGTACTGCTTATGCCAGCAAATTCAGATTTATACCATCCCACTCACCCAAAACATGCCTAAAATAGCCAAAATGTCCAATAAGGTACCATGGGTACATACCATAATATCTGCTTCCCTTGTGGCATATCGAAGATTAGGATCCAGCCAGTACATCACTGCTTTTACCTGCTCAAAGTTAAGGAAGAGCACGAACACCAGGAACAGAAAATAGAGCACACTGAGACCTGCAAAAAAGACTCAGCTTTAAAATCATGTTCACTCACAGCACTCCTTGGGACACAAGAGTCCGAGAAGCTGTTATCAAACTGTTGCTCCGTATGTGCCCAGTTAGCACAGGTGAGTTTTCTACATATGGCAGCTAGTTGCAAAAAAGCTTAAGAAACACAAGTCAGATGGTAATCTCTGAACACTCAGCCCCTTCATATCACCTCCTGTTTCAAGTGACAAAATATATGCCTGACTGCATGAACCCAATCCAAACACAGTCTTAATTAGATCACACACAAGCACTACAAGGCTGTAATCAGGAAACTCTTTATTAAGAGATAAATTAGGATCTCAGGACTGGATTAGCTTTGTCCCTTTAAGTATTCTTGCTCTCTCTAATACAGGTCCCTAAGCCTATATGCAGAGTTCAACACAAAGATCAATGTAAGAATCCCACGTGGCAATTCTGACCTATGCTGGCAGTAAAGAGTACTTATAAACTAATGCATGTTTGAGTTACTTTTGTGAGCTAGAAAATTTGCTGCTTGAAGCTTTTAAAGGTAAAGATTATTATTATTTGTTTTCACACCATTATAAATTACAAAACACTATCGCATGCAGGAATACTACCTCTCTCCTCCCAATGTCTCAATATGGATTTTTTAAAAAACAAAAAAATTCTGAGAAGTTAAGACTCCGAGGTGTGGACCTGTGAGCAGATGAAGCTACTGTTGGGAGCATATCTTTACATTATTCAAGTTCACAGATATCTAAGACCACATCTGGAAGAAGCATATAGACACTAATACCATTTCCACAGTCTAGCACTCAAACTTACTTGTATCCTGCAGCAATGCCATTGAAAGTAGAAAGATTAATGTGAAAAAACTCAGTATCTGCTACCCAAAATAAACTACAGCAATTCTAAAAATATATTTTCAACTATAACCAGACTCTACATGTTATTAATCCCCAGTGTATGCTAGAGAACAACTTCCATTCAAGCGCACACACAAGAAACCACGGAACATTGACCTCTGCAATACATCCTAAATACACATCAGGTAAATAGCCTGCAGGCAAGAGTGCATCCTGAAACACTGAGGACACACTACTTCTGTGCCTTTCATCATTTCATGAATAAGTCCAAGACCTCAAGTGTGGCTAAATAAGCCATGTCAGAAGCATCAGAATTACACAGGGAAAAACATTGCTCTTGATTTTGTATGCAGCCTTTTCCTGAAAGTACAGGGGGTCAAGCTTTGACAGGATCAACACTGAGAATGACCTTTTACTTTCCATTTGCTGAAACCTGAAATGAGCAGTAGGACCTCTGTCTCTGCAAACTTCACAAGGAGCAGGATTCTTTAACAGGTACTATCTAATCAGCAGTATCCTCTCAATGTCAACAGATGAGTAATCAGCTACTCTGGGAGACTACTTATTTTTAGCTATATAAGGTGGCAGGAGAGAGAAACATTTGGTCCCCTTAAAAAGAAAGGGAGTTTTTAAATCCAGTGTGCCTAATTCTCTGCAAATGTGCTTAAAGTGTAGGATATGCTCAGTGAACCCTGAATTATTTCAAAATAAAATCCTGCATGTTTTTAACATGTAATTCACATATTTAAAGAGCAAGAGTCCTCTCAGTCAGTTCTGTAATTAACAGAATTATTTTCCAAACTATGAATGCAAATATTTACAAGTATTTCTACTGAAATTTTTAGTTAAGAATATGAATATATAAATTTAAGAATATTAATAAATGCATGTTAAGCTATACAATGACACAATTTAATTGACATACAAAGTAATAGCATATTTTGCCCATAATGAAAAGCAGCACTTTGCTAAACTGGATTTAGTTAGAAGTCAGATAGCATATTCAGTAACTATTAAAAAAAAACCAAACATTTTTGGGGTGGGAAAGATGGCAGTAGGAAGAATGTGGGCGAGGGAGACTAGGAAGCAAAAACACAAAACAGGATTAAAACAGAGTATCAGAATGAATGATCCCTTTCTGGTGATTTAATTTACACCATCCTAACACAGAATAACTAACTACAACATTCCCAAACATAACTAAGAAAAGATTATAAGCAATTGCTCAGAAGTGGAAGCGACATTCACACAAGTCTGATGCACAATTACGTTTCATAACAATTCCATTCATCTGGAAGTTAAAGCAAATGGTGCTGCGGAAGCACTGAAGAAGTCTGAAACACAACTTGAACTTACCAAAAACCATCCTCCATATTGCAGGGTGGGGACGTGTAAAGGGTCCTGTGGACAGTAAACAATAAGCTTATTAGAAGATAATCAATCTATTTTTTAATATATCTCACAAGGATTTGGCATAAGCATGAATCAGTTCTCCACCAAACTATGTAATACACCCAAAAATTGGGGCTCGATGTTAAGAAGAAAAGTTAATAGCAGATTACAGAGAGGAAAATGAGACTGTCAATTAGTAGGGTATAGACAAAATTTTCCATTATTTTCATAGTTATTTCCAGAACAGTAGTAGTCTGTTTGCTCAGGAGACACAATATCCCAGATGTACCTGAGGACTTCTTGATCTGGTTTCTAGACCACACCTCACATACGGCTTGCTCCCGCTGAAGTTATCAATTATAAATTTCTGCATGTTAGCAAAGAACCATGGTGCTTAGCCTTCAGACAACCATGAAATGTTATGAAATAAGTGTCCTAAAACTTCCAAACTGAGTATTATATAGCTGACAAGAAAATAACTATGCTCTTTACCAGTGTCAATATTATTTACTTTAGAATCAGTGACTAAACTGACTTTATGAGACTAAAAACCTCTCAGTTAATGTGAAGAGCACAGAAGGTAAGCCTGGTGAAACTGGAAAGCCGGTAAACATGAATCATACACTTAGGTAGCAAGAAGTAGCTGAACAGATATTTTCAGCACACACTGCAGACTGCTCTTTCACCACTGTATGCGTAAAACTCATTTTTCTGTGGCATTCAGTTCTCCAGTGATCACTTCGTGAAAAGTACAGACTAATGATTTTCAAAACGAGAAAAATACATCCCAGCTCTGAAGTACAAAGCAGCTCTGAGCACAAGCACTGTTTTTTCTGAGCACTGCTAATCATGAGACAGTTTAGATTTGACAAAAGAATTATGCTCTTGCTGACAGTAACAAGTAAAAATTAAAGTAATAATAAAAATAAAAACCCATACAAAAACCCCCGATCAAAACTAAGCAGTAAGAGCATCTCCTCCACAGAATTAAGTGTCACACAAGGGTTTTTTTACCTTTTTGCACTTCCTGCTCCTCACACAATTACCAAAACCTTTGCCCAATTTAACCTTCTACTGACCAACCACGGCTTTACATTGTAATGCAACTTAAGACCATTTCTAACTATCACTACCCTCTGGTAAAGCGATTCATGTAAGCTGTTATATCTCTGCGAATTTGGAGAATGACAATTTCGTTAAAACACACTAAAGCAGACTCCTTTTAAACATTACTTAAGGATCTGCAGCATCATTACTTAGCAATCTGAGCTGCAACTACACACCTGCAAACAGAGGCACCGATTTTGAGAACCACACTTCCTTGTTAGATACAGACAGGCTATAAATAAAACTGCATTTTCCAGTTATCTCCACTCAGTATGACTGCAACCCATTTTTAGACTGTTCCTTAACATAAAAGAATTCAAAAAAGAAAAAATACATTAAAAATGGTACTTTAAAAAAATCAAAATAAATACAGTGGCAATAAAGAGAAATTCTTTATGCGACAAAAAAATTAAATATAAACAGTTTAAACCTTACTCACCATTAGGAAAAGCTAGAACACTGATGATTAGAAAGAAGAAAATCACAGAGAGGATACCCCTCCAAATATTATCCTCTGGGACAGAATCATCCCTGAAGAGACAGACAACATCGAAGTGTTAAAGTACATTATAAGGATGAAGTTGAAAGGCTTTATTATTTAAATAAAGACTACACGGAAATTCAATATAACAAAAAAAAAGCATGCTGATTATATAATAAATCAAGATAGTAACTGCACTGAATGATTTTCACTCTGCACTTCTGGGTATCCCTTTCTTACAAGAGAGTTAAACATATAATCAATACATGCCAGCCATAAGCATTGTTAGAAGTCAAAGGATAAGCAATGACTAAACTTAACACAAGGTGAAAAAACATCTTCTCACTTCTTTCTACTGAAATGTTGACAGAAGCATCATCCAAAGTACATTTACACAACAGAGACCTAGATTAAAACCACTGAAAGCCTGGATGCAATTCCTAAGGTTTTCCTCTCCTATTCTGGTGCTGCTTACAATGCCTCAGCCTCTTTCCAATGCCAAATGCCTGAGGTGAGTGCAGACAGGGTGGAAACAATAATTACAATCAGCCTTTGGAAATAATAATTGCACATCTTAGAATTCATGTATAACAGAGACACAGCACGACTTAGAAGAACCAAAGACAATATTATCTTGCTTTTAGATCTATTAAGCCAAAGTTCTGAATAAAATATTAGGCATTATTTGTGCTACTGACATACTATGGCCAGAAGAGAGACCTAACAATTCAGTTTGGAATGCCAAGGCAAACTTGACTGAGCTCTTCTTTCTTTTCGGGCAGGCAGAATATAGTGAACAGCAGTAAGTTAACAAAAACAAGCCCACCCAAGTTTTATAACAAACAAGTTCTAGGATACCTTGGCAACAGCAATAGAAACAATATTCAGACTATCAAAATGTGTACAGCTAATATTTCATAATGCATTGACAACTAGAACTGAAATTAAAGTTTTAAATTTGGGTAATTATCAGGTACTTAAGATCCGTTTATCTGTTTAAATGTATTCCTTTATTTATTCTCAACCCATGATACAAAAAAACTCCCAGCAAACTTCAGAGGGATAAAGTTCCACCTGGCAGATCATCTGTCACATTTCTGGATGGTTCAGCAAAAAATGTGTGACAATATAAATGTGCTCCACATTTGATACAGTTACAAAATAGTTCTCACTCTGCCAAATTATTTTCCTTTTCCTCAAAAATCAATCTTAACAGCTCCACAGCAGACTTTCATCATTGTGAGGCATTTAAGCACTGTGTTAGTTTAACTGTATGGCAGGGAAAAGTACATTAAACATGAATGGTTTCTCTGCAGGCCTCAGGGATTCCCCACAGCATTTTTTCTTTAAACCAGCTCAGTCCAGATTTAACAGGCATTTTCCAGCAGCCATGCTGCACAAGCTGACACTAATTACACCAGATATGAACCCCAAGTTTCAGAGCTTAACTCTGGCTCCCTTGGCAATCTCAACAGCCTCATGTCATCCAGTGTGCTTCCTAGCCAAAGCCTCGGGCTCCAATGGCTTGGATAGCAAAACCACATTCCTGTTTTAACACGCACAAATAACACAGGCACATGCTGTCACAGGTGCCACCAAGAGGAGGAATTTTTTATTTTTTTTTTTTTTAAGAAAGAACAGATTATTTGAGTCACATCACTGCACAATTCAGCATGAAAGTGACAGAAGTGACAGACACTGCGATCACATCACTTAGTTGTCACACCAACTTTGCCTTTGCATATCAGGGTTCTGGGTACTACTCAGCTTCAGGAAAGCTGTCTTAATCATGTTGGCACCACTTCCCCCCAGAACCAACAAAGACGATGTATACAGGTTTAAACATCTGCAGATACCTTTCAAAAGGGATAGACATCCAATCTTCCTGCCAGAAGCAGGTAAAATCAGGAGAGACTCGCTTCTGTGCACTAATTAATTCAGGTTAGAATTTATAGTATTTGGAAAAACTACTTACTCACACTTCCATAAACCCCTGAAATTTCACACAGAACCTACTGATTTGTCACCTTTCTCAGTCCTGTTGTTGTGCTCCACAAAATATCCCCTCCAGCACCCACCTGCCCTCCTGCTGGTTGCCTCTGGGCTCAGAGAAGGCCGCATCCCTCTCTCTAGGGAGGAAGAACACAGGGAAAGCTAGAGCCATCCCATGCCTCTGCTCCAAAGCACAGACAGGAAGCAGAAGAGCCTGCATCTGGATCACTCAGCAGGAAATAACCAAGACATCTGCAGCCATTGTCAGAAGCACTAGAAGGACATGCTTTAAAAACCAGAATACCCTCCACTCCCCACTTTAATGTGGAGAAGTTAAACATACATTTCGTTTTCTGTATTATTATTGCTACCTGAAGACTACTGCTGTCTGAAGTAAGCTTCATCCTTATCTATCAGCTCAAAGTCAGCATCAGCTGCTCCCAGTGATCACAAGGGAGACCCTACGTTATTTCTTGGTACATCCAAGGGAAAAGCCTTTTCTAAGATCTTCTGAAACCCCACATATTTCTGACATAAAATAATTATAGAAGAGACAAGAAAGACTCTAAGGGAAGCAGAATTTCCTCTTTCTATGCTGAAGTTCCTGGAAAAATAAATTTTACTTGACAACACCAGTACGAAACAACATAGAAAATACCTGGCTTAATAAGCTGATCAGGAAAGCTATGACAGTACAGGGGAAGCAAAGAATCACTTGTCACACTTTACTGGGAAGTCTATAATGCCTTACACCCAGGAGGTGGAAATACAAACACAAGCCACTGGAGACTCAGCGCAGTAAGCTGATGGGAATAGAAAGGCCAGACCTGGAAGCATGTGGGGAACTATGTCCTCTCCTGCAGTTTCTCAAATAGTACATACAGTTTGGGAAGTGTCCCAAATAAGGCAATGGAAACAGCACTCTCCTATCTCTCAGGAGATTGAGGAAACTCCTGCAACAGTTGGAAACAGCAGAAGAGGACAGGGGAAGGAGATAAAAAAATCAGAGTAGCTTCCACAACCTGAGGAGAAACAGAAGAGTTAGAGAGAAGTCAACAGCTATTTAAACACAAGAAGTGGGGCAGACCAGGGACAGATAGAGAAGAAAATGAAACTGGAGAAGACAAAGTAAGAAAGTCAGCAAGACAAACAGAAAGAAAAGCCCCTCTTGGGAAAATGCAAACAAATATCCCAGAAGTGAAGCACCATTCTTTGCGCCTAGAAGGCTCCATGGTTCTGGAACTGCTGCTTGGCTCAGCCTCTGCTTGAACAAATTAATGGAAAAATTCCCTTTTTCCGCAAAGGTGAGTGATCGATTCCATTAATCCTTCAGAATGATGTCTGGATGAGTATCTGTTACTAATTCACAAGTCTGACCTAAATTAGCCCTATAGTGAGAAAAGTGGGTGAAGGGAGACTGGACAAAGACCAACGCTTGTAGCAAAGGTCTCTAATTAAACATTGTACCAAAACACAGAAACATGTTTCTGATTTAAGAGTTAAGAGGAGAGCCCCTGGGACATTTTACCTTAGCTAAGGTAACAGTACCTAAGTCAAACAAGGGATGCATTCACCAAGAACATCTTCCTTGGGGCCCCACACAAGTTGAAACTAGACAAAGTACACCTCAGACTATCTGCAGCTGCACTATTTTATGCTTCTTTATGCTCCTTTCTCAGCTCAGGCCAGGCTTGACCATTATTTTCATAGCTGATAAAAACTACCTATTTAGATTCTTAGAATACGATGGAAGATCGCGCACCGAACTCAGGCCTAGAGACAAATGATATTCTTATGTCAAATACAGAGTTTAATCAACAAGGCCACTGAAATCTGATTGTGCGCATACAACGCCATAAAAGTAAATGAGCCCTAAACATAATGCACAAGTCAGCTGAAACATCTCAGGAATCACTGCTTTCCCACAGACTGTATCATTTAGCATAAAAGAGGATTAAGTTATCATCTTCACAGCCCCATTCAGTAGGAGGCAATTAAAAGTACGCACAACTTAGAAATACTGCAAGACACCCTTCAGACTGCACAGCTATGCAAACTGCCTCACGAATAACGCTCATGGAAATAACTGCGTCCATTCTTAGCTTTATTTCCATGAATGATTGCAGGGGCAAAATCGACAGAGCTGTTCAGTGGTGGGGAATGGATGTGGCTACCCATATTAGTACCCTATCAGTACCAGGGCTTAAGTCAGTGTGTGACTAGCCACAGATAGAGCGTGCTGTATAAAAATGACACAGAACAGTTGCTTCCATCCCCTCAACACTTGGTAAATTATCTACTTGAATGATGTAATTGCTGGGCTTCTTGATACTCTAATAAAAGCCATTTTGGACAAGTGCTTAAAGCACACGTTTTAGTAAAGACTTAACAGAGACCCTCAAAATGACCAACAAGTTCCCAGGAAACGCAGCAGAGGATAACGGCTCTTTGAATGGAGGGCCTCCCTCTCGAGCAGGCTGCTCCCCAGCCACCCACCGACACAACACTCCTGCAGAGCCCACAGCGAGTCACGGCCCGACACCAGCTCTCCGTTATCCTCTCCCCAACAGGAACCATCGCCGGCTCTCCCCCGGGTACCAGTCCCCTCCCCAGGAGCCCCCTTTGCCCCGGGTACGCGCGGCCGTGGCGCCTCCGGCATCCAGGGGCGCGGCGGGAAATCCCCGCGGCGTCGGCGCCGTGGGCCGCGCACCTGGTGAAGGCGAAGGCCATGAGACTGAGAATGGTGAAGCTGAGCAGGGTGATGGTGTGCGGCCGGTAGAAGAACTCCAGCGTGATGTCCTCCACCTGCTGCTCGTTGATCATGCGGAAGTGCAGCCGGTAGTTCACGTCGTCCTTGCTCAGGGTCCGGCTCCCCATGCACGACGCCATCTCGCTCCTTTCCCCTCGCCTCAGCTCAGCACTGGCTCTCCCCTGGCGGGGCGGCGCGGGACGGCGCGGAGCGACCCAAACCAGCCCGGCCGCCCGCACCGCCGCCCGCTGATACGACACCGCCAAGAAGAGAAGCGCCGCGCCCGCAGCGCTGAGGGGCGGAGCTGGCGCTGCCGCGGCGCTCCGCGCCCACGCGGCGAAGAAGGAAAGGAGAGAGGAAAGGAAAGAAGGCGGGGGAGGGAGAGGCAGAACCACACCGCCCTTTGGGCAAGCGGTGGGAAGGACCCTTTTCTGCCCGCCTCCGCACCCCCCCAGCCCAGCTCCCGAATGGTTTCACCCAACTTGAGGGTGGGGTCGGATGCTACACACGTGGGCTAGGCCGCGCGGGAGCGGTGTGCGGGGCAGGTGAGGCGCCAGCGGGTGGCTGTGAGCGGATGGCGCGGTCGGCGCTGTGCTCACCGTTTCTCCCCTTCTCTCTTCTCCTTCCACTCCGCCGGGCTCGGTGCGTGCGTAGTGGCACGGCCTCATGCTGGTGGTGAGCAAATGCTGCCGGCCTGCAGAGGCCTGCAAGGGACGGCGAGCGCGGCCCAGCTTCCGTTCGCCTTTCTCCTATCCTGTGGCGGGGTGTGAGGCCCTCTGCACGGAGGACTCCATCCCTTGCGGGCATTTAGGTACTGGCTGCGTTCCCCCCGTGTTCCCAAGGGAACTGCTGTCATTCGTAGCAGTTGGGCGGTGGCGTTTAGAGCCGCTTCTTAGTTGCGTCTTCTCTGTCCCGCGCTCAAAGCCTCGAAGCGCTACTTAGCGCTTTGTAGCGAGTAATTTCTGGTTTTAACGCTCAGGGAATTAACGCTTATACTCCCAGCCCTGCGGCCGAGGTGCGACAGCGCCTGCATTACTCCTCAGCAGTTTCTCTCCCAGCAGGATGCTGTGCTGAGGTGGAAGATGGCATTGGGGGTTCGGCAGGTCTCCCGCTGGTGTTGCCTGCTCAAAACGGCCCGTGCTGCTGAGTTTCCTCGGAGGTGGAGGAGCTGCAGCATTACTGCTCAGGCATGTCATGAGTTTGGCTCTGTGGCTCTGTGGCCCTCTAGAAATAATATTCTTCTGTGGAGATTGCAAGCGTACATACATGTATCTGCAGGAAGCTGTTCTCTGCCTGATAGTGCCAAGGATGAATCCTTTTCTTCTCCTGAAAGTAACTTGCCTTTACCAGTAGAACAGGAGCAAGCAAAAGCAAAACCATTACCTGGTCTGAACGCAAAGATACTGTATGAAGGTAAGATGCCTCAGGGATAGCATTTCTCCTGAATTTCTGTATCATGCTTTCAGTATTAGCTCTAGTTCTCCTTTTTTTTTTTTTTTTTTGCCTGTTTATCTAACATATTTCTCTGAAGTTCACGACTTTCACTTGGTGTTAGCCCCATAGTTAATGCAGAATTCCTGTGGTCACTAGCATACAAAGAATACCTTTAAGCCAAAATAAAGGTGTAAATATTTAGATAAAAATGTCAGTCTGGAGCTGCTGTTTGAAGGGCTTTTCATAACGCTACTTGCAGCAGCTGAGCATTTGCCTTTCTTCATGGATGTGCCGGTACAAAATAAAGGGGTTTGTTTGGTTCTGGTGTGTTTTTTGAGCAAGGGTAGGGGAGGCCATCGCTGAAGCAGCTCGCACAACACAGCCGTTTGTATCATCAGGGACAAACAACAGGAGGCAGCAGTTTGAAGCCTGCTTAAGCACTGCCCTGATGAAACGTGCTCGTGCAACTGTCTCCTGAGGAGAGGAGTTAGATACAAGGTCGCCTTGGTGATGCTCCGAGGAAATTGCCTCACTTTTCTCTATTTTTATATCTAAGTGAGGATACAAAAAATACCACCCTCTGAAAATAGTTCTAGTGTGCTGAGGAAACTTGCTCTGGATTACTAAGCAGTCTTGTATGTTCAGATTCTGCTTTGAGCCCTGCCAACTTGGATTCTACAGAGCTTATTTTTGGGTTGGCTGAGAGCTGCAACTGAGATCTGTGTGTTTGTGCAGCTGGTTCTGGAAACAGTGCTGCACCAGAACTGACAGGTCAGCCAGCTAATATGTGTCTGCACCTGTGGTGCAGTTTATCTACATGCCAGATTTTTATCTGCCAACAGGCTTGCTGTTGTGTATGTGTGTGAGAAGCATTTTGCCCAGTTGGCAGTGTATATAATGGAATAAACATAATTGCTAACTTTTATGTTCTTGTTGGTAACTTGAGGTATGTTTCCTCACAGGAGGACTAAAGAAATCAAAGTGGCAAAAAAAGGGGATGTATACTTCCAGAGTGGATCTTGGTGTATATTGTTTCAGTCCTCAATAAGTTCAAAGAAAATATTTGCTATCCATACAGACTCCTAGCAAGTTCTTATCAACATTTGAGGGGTAAACCTTGCTAAAAATATTTTACCGTGCTTTTGTTCCTGAGGCTTTGAGAAGGATAAGTGGCAAGACCTTCAACAGCTATTGAGCTAGTCTATGCAACCTTCATGGAACATCAGGATCATCTTTCTTTAAAATCTGTCTTGGTAGTTCTGGTGTGGCCTTGTTTTCTTGACATGGAAGAGTGCTACCTTAGTTTCTATGAAGTCATTGTACAAAGGCACAGGGCACAGAAAATCCTCATCCTGAAGAGTTTATAATTAGGGCTGTTGGTCAGTAATTGGTTTGGTAATTGAGGTGGACACTAGCAGCCAGCCTGCAAACAGTAGTCTTGATCCAGCTGCTGTGAGCTCCTGTCAATGGAAAAATACATCAGTTTAGAGAATTTATTTTTTTTTTTTTTTAAGAGCTCTGTGACATGGAACACTGAAGGGGAAAGAAGCATAATGATGTTCACTTGGAAAACCTTGATGACTAGGAAATAGAGCTTTATTTCTTTAGCTATTAGAGGTGGTGAAGTCAGCAACTGTTCTGTAATGGATAAGACATGATAGGTTGGTTGGAGTTGGCTGTGAAATACCTTGAAAGTTAGAACAACTGCAGTTCAGGCATCAGATTCGGAAGAGGGACAAAAGTAGTGGGCTTGTCAGATTATGAGAAATAATCTTTGCAATAGTGTTTGATCTGGATATGAAAGTGCAAGAATGCGTTTATGAAGCCATGAAAGAGAGTTTTTTCAAGAAGGTGATTTGTCATCTGCAATGATCAAGGCTGCAGACTGAAGGCAGGCTCGCTGGGTGCCACACTCAGATTTGACCACATGAGTAAGAGTTGATGAGCACTGACAAGCACATGGGACAGAGACAAAAACTGTCTGAGTTTTTGGGAGTAGAGTCTGTTTTCTTATGTTGATAAATAATAATAGGTTGGCTGTTCATCTCATGCATAGTGTTCTTGCATTTTGAAATGGATTAAGAGATCTGTATAGCATCCAGTAGGAGCAGCATTGTCTTTCACAAAATGCATTTGGGTCTTCTATATTTGTTTCTTAGACTGGGATGATGTCCCACCTTCATCTGCTTTGGAGGAGATTTCTGAGGAAGAAGCTGTGCAGATCATTGCAGAACCGATTCTTCCCCTTCAGTCTTCCACGCTCCGAGATTATGTTGATCACTCAGAAACCCTGGCAAAACTTGTCCACCTAGGTATGTGTGATTTTGTTTTATGTGGTTTACCTACATCTGGAGCTTTGGAGATTCTATAATTTGTGTTCTGATCTTACTAGTTGCCTTGTAAACTTGAAAATAGGAGCAGTGGCCAATGGCTAAAAGCAACAGAATGTTTCCAGGGTAAATGAAGGAAAAGAGAGGGGACTGCATGACTCCATAGCAATGCCATGTTACTTGAAGACAAATCTTGCTATTTCTTGCTCTTCCACAGCTTCCAGAGGTGGGGAGCACTTTGTGTAATTTGATTGGTCCTCCTTTTGGATTCATTAAGGATGTTTTAATTTGCTGCAAAAGAAATTGCAGTTTTCCACCCATGGAAGGAAGGAAGAGTAATTTCTGTGCAGAACTTTACCAGTGGGGCACAGTAAACTGGGGAGGCAAGAAGGAAGGAAAAGAACCTTACTTCTCATCAAAAGCTCTTAGACTGTGCAGGGATAGATGAGTTCAAGGTTGCTGGCCACCTCCTTGTTCCCCAAAAGTGCAAGGAGAACTAGAAAGAGGCTGGAGAAATAGATATTTGAGGGGGAGATCTGGGCCCATGTAGTCACAAATTTCTACATGTGAGCGAGTGTCCAAAGGCATTTCACTGCAAAATTGTTCCCTTCCCTTGTGTAAAGGAGTTGGGAATTCATTGCGCATATGGTTCTGTACAACAGAAGTAGGTATCTGCATGTGGCATGAGCTAGTGTACTTGATTCCTGACATGCAGGATTCACTGCAAATGCCTTCTTTCACAAAAATAAACTCAGCACAAGTATCTAAAATGACTGCTTATCTGGAATCTTTCCACTGTATACGAGGTGTTGTGACCTTGCTATGTTAAGCAATTTCAGTATACTGTATCAATACATAAAAGGAGTAGTCCTGTGAAATCTAATGTGCCTTTGTGAAACATTTATAGGAAGTAGGGTCTGTATACAATTAAAACAATTTCTAATTTTGTTTGTTGTAGGAGTTGACTTATCACAAGTGGAGAAACGTCAAAAAGCAGGTCAGCTCTTACTGACCTTGGACTTTGAAAAAGATATAAAAAAAATACTTCTGTTTCTTAAGGATGTGGGTGTAGAAGACAATCAGCTGGGAACATTCCTGACTAAAAACCCATACATTCTTGCTGAAGATCTGGAAGCTTTGGAAGCCAGGTAAGCCTTTCAAACAGCAGCAAGGTGTTAAGCCCTTTGGCTAGAAGATCTAGTTTCCCAGTTGGCTTAACCTTGCCTGAACTTGCGTTGCTGTTGCTTCCTTTCTCCCTTGATCCCCAGCTCTGTGTTCCTGCGCCTTCCCATCAGCCAGCATTAACATGTGATGATACTGTAAGTCCAGTCAACACCCTGATCCAGCTGAAAATGGACCATTTACAAATTTTACTGCTCATCCCTGTTTCTCTGGCACAGAGGAAGCAGCTTGCCATCCTGAGCCATTTGCTTTACCTGTGCCAGCTTAGATTCCAAAACAGTCCCTTATGCTTTACCTGAAGTTATGGAACAGTATTAACCTCTTCAGTCATAGAATCATAGAATAGTTAGGGTTGGAAAGAGCCTTAAGATCATCTAGTTGCAACCCCCCTGCCATGGGCAGGGACACCTCACACTAAGCCATGTCACCCAAGGCTCTGTCCAACCTGGCCTTGAACA
>WYDI02023936.1:4814-17922 GCA_009867235.2 Psittacus erithacus | reverse complement strand
CTGAGAAAGTTGGGGCTGTTCAGCCTGGAGAAGAGAAGGCTGTGTGGAGACCTCATAGCAGCCTTCCAGTACCTGAAAGAGGCCTACAAGGATGCTGGGGAGGGATTCCTCATCAGGAACTGTAATGACAGGATAAGGGGTAATGGTTTAAAACTTAAACAGGGGAAGTTTAGACTGGATATATGGAAGAAGTTTTTCACTGTGAGGGTGGTGAGTCACCAGAATGGGTTTCCCAGGGAAGCTGTGAATGTTCCATCCCTGGCAGTGTTCAAGGCCAGGTTGGACAGAGCCTTGGGTGACATGGTCTAGGGTAAGGCATCTGTCATGATTTAAGCCCAGCTGGCAACCCAGAACCATGCAGCCTCTCTCTCCCTCCCCCCCATTCCTCCTCCCACTCCCAGAGGGATAGGGAGGGGAAACGAAAGAATGTAACTCCCATGGGCTGAGATAAGAAGAGTCCAGTAACTAAGGTATAACACGAACCACTACTGCTACAACCAAGAATAATAATGATAAGGGAAATAGCAAGGGAAGAAAATACAACTGCTCACCATCCACGGACCAATACCCAGCCTCCCCCAAGCTGTGATCTAGCCCTTCCGGGTAACTCCCCCCAGTTTATATAGTGGGCATAACGTGCTGTGGTATGGAATACCCCTGTGGCTAGTTTGGGTCAGGTGTCCTGTCTCTGCTTCTTCCTGGCTTCCCCTTCTCCCTGGTACAGCATGAGACTCTGAAAGTCCTTGGTCAGAGTAAACATTACTGAGCAGCAACTAAAAACATCGGTGTTATCAGCGCTGTTCCCAGGCCAAAAGTCAAAAACACAGTGCTGTGTGAGCTACTAAGAAGGGGAAAAATGACTGCTACTGCTGAACCCAAGACAGCATCCCTGCTCATGGTAGAGGGATTGGAACTAGATGACCTTAAGATCCCTTTCAACCCAAACCATTCTATGACTGTATGAAAAAGTGGTATTTTCTGGAAAACCTGCTTCATGTGTGGTAACTAACATACTCTAAAAACCTAGTGAAAACAAAACACTTATAAGTAGGTCAATTTCACTTACTGCCATCTCCTCTTTGAAAGACTGGAAACTAAAATTTAAAGCATTGTTGAATACTGAACCCCCATACTCACAGAGTCCCTGTTATATGTGGTATTTTGTTATTTGTCTTCTTCCCCCCAGTTACTTAATTCTGTGTTCAAAAAGCTTAAAATCTTTCTCTTTTTCTTAGATTGTGTATCTCTGCTGTTTCTCCTATCTCACCCTGCCTCACAGTTTTCTGTCTCTTTGTCTCCGCGTCTTCCAGTCAAAAAAACTTCTTTTTCACAGATGCCAACTACCACTTCTTTCAAAGAAGGTCCAATTTGTGCATATTGAAATAAACAGATAAATTATTCTGTTTGCCTTTAGACTAAAATAATGAATTGCTTACCCAAATCTTGGAAAATTCTTTCCAGTTATAATCATTGACCCAGCAAATGATATTATCTTTATTCACAGACTTGTCTGTCTTCTAATGTTTAGCCAAAAATAACAGAATATCAGAATAATTTCCAAGAGGTCCAGTAAGGTTTTAAAGTGTAAATACTGGTAGGAAGATATATCTCCTTATTTTACATATGACCTGATTAGAGCATTTTTTAACCACATATCAGAGAAGTGTAGTAAAGCACAACAGTGAAATTACCATTTATGTAAATCGGCTCATACAGTTTTTTAAATAAACAAGATATTTCTGATTCTTCCCACTTTCAAAGAAAAGAACTTGCTCTCTGCAAAGATAAGATTTCCTTCAGAACCTTCTGGATATTTTGATGAAAAGCACAGTAGAGATTTTCCTATAACTAATTTTTGCAAGTGTCGATATACCTACAACCTTTAAAGCTAAACTGATGCAAATACATGTTTGATTTAATTTACTGACAAAATCCATGTATTATACCAAAAGGTTAAACACAATGGTTTCTTTAGTAATATTTCTGATTAACTATGGATTCTTCAAGCTAATACTCTTTGATCAAGAAGATAGATGACATAAATTAACAAACTTTCAACTTTGGTATTGGATCATTAATGGACATTTGCAAAACACCTAGAAAAATTCAAGCATCACGTATGTACCATGCAGTAAAAAGCTTGAAATTTTACTAGTAGTTCTTCTGACTGGACCATTCACAAATTCCTTACAAACATTCCCCTTCATCTACCTTAGTTGTTGCTCAGTTCCCAAACTTGCGCATAATACTACAGCTATCTTGCTGTACTAAGGGTAAGAATGATTAAAGATAGAAAAATGTTCTTAAATAACATCAGGGTAGAGTCTCATATGTGAGAAGGCACTCTGAAAGCTTGTTATGCAAGCTTATGAAAATAAATATAACCTATTGGTTTTCTTGAATGTTATTACCAATGTTGTCAAGAATAATGGAAAGGGAGAAAAATTAATTTAACCTTTTGTTTAGATGTAGAAAGACAAGTCTTTGGAGATGGTAAGAACTGTGATTTTCTTTAGTATGGGCTAATGTACGGACTCGCAAAATTTCCAAACCCATGCAGACATCCCATACAATCTCCAACCATCACCCTCTACTCTTAAACTGGTGTCATTCACACGGCAAATTAAGTCAACCATAGGGTTCTTCTTGAAAAGTCCTACACTCTACTACCTAAGTAGACCACTTCTCTAAGTCACAGCTGTTATGCAACGAGATATCAATATCCATCATCCAAACCTGTGCATTTTATAGAATCATAAAATCATAGAATCGCAGAATCATAGAATCTGAGTTTAGGAGCTTGGAAAGGACCTCTCCTTTTTCCATCCTTTCTTGGGAGAAGCACGACCTAGACTAGGTGTCCCAGCATCCTGTCCAACCGAGCTTGAAAAGTATCAAATGATGGGGAGTCCACCACTTCCATGGGGGATATTATTTCAATGGCTGATTGTTCTTGTTATGAAAAATTGTCCTCTTGTGCCCAGTGGCATCTCCCCAGAAATAACTTGCACCTATTATCCCTTGTCTTTTCCATGTGACTCCTTGTAAAAAGAGAGTCTCCACCTTCTTTGTAGCCGCCTCTTAAATACTGGAGCATGGTAATAAGGTCTCCCCTGAGCCTTCTTTTCTCTAGGCTGAACAAACCCTGTTCTCTCAGCCTTTCCCCATAGAGTAGGCTTCCCAGATCATCTTTGTGGCCCTTCTCTGGACCCTTTCCGGCCTGTCCTCATCTTTTCTGTAGAGTGGGAACCAAAGCTGAACAAAGTATTCCAGGTGTTGCCTGAAAAACACTGAGTAGAGTGGGATAATGAATTTTTTACCTCTGCCTAGGATGCTCGGAGAATATACAATTCCAAACACCCTTTTACTCCTGCTTTTTTGAACCATCTGTTAGTTATTGTGCTGTATTTTGTAACACCATTTCTAAAGTGCTCAAAACTTCTTAAGCATTGAAAAATTAACCTATATTTCTGGGTTCATTCAGTCCATTTAGAAGCCCAGGCAATGGTAAATTAAATGATGTTATAGCGAGGCAATGTTTTTCAGTTAATCCACTCTGTTTTCTGGATCACCTCTACAATTATTACTACACAGAGTAAATGGTCTCAAAACAAGGAGAAATAGAAAATACAGATAATAAATCTATTTTTGCTTCTATTTGCTTTATAAAGTCCCAGAAAGAAGTGTACATTTTCCAAATAAACATGGCTGTAATTTCAGTTACTATACATTACTTATGTGTATTTGACACTGAATCCAAGATTACTGTTTACAAAGCAAATAATAAGAAATGTTTCAATATTCTTTAAGAATCTAAATAATGGCATTTAACAAATTATGAGCAACCAAAAAAATGAGATTTGAAGTCCTAAGCAAGAATTCCTGACCTTTTTTTTATTTTTTTATTTTTTTTTTTTAACAGAAAGACAAATTATCTAATTCAGTCCTTAATATAAGCTGCACTTATTGGAATGGAAGTGGTAGGAGAAAGAACATCTGAGGCTCCAGATGTGATTTGAAACTCATAGGTCCTGGTAAACTAAAAACCAAACTCAAACCAAAACCCTAAACAGATATTCTATTAATAATTGTCTAGCCTTTAGCTTCAAGTAAGTCTGTTTATAGGGCTTGCACCAATCCCATGAACTTGTTCATTCACCACAGTAATTAAAACAACCTCTTTTATGTAGGTTTGTTAAAAGTTATATCAAAGTAGCAGTTTAGTTTGAAGTCTATATACCTCCTGCTGTTATGTAAAATTATTCTGGAGTGTTAAAGCTAAAAAAATCCCTTTCTGATTATTCAAGCACAAGAAACACAGAGACACTTTTGCAGAGGCTTTATTTATTCTGGATGTTGACCAAATTAACTTGTAATTCTAAAAAAAAAATCACAGCTGTCAATGCAAAGTAATTTGAAATTACAACATATCACTCTAAATTGTTATCGCAGCATGAGGTGTTAAAATTTGTAAAACCAATTTTAGTCTGGCATTTATTTATATATTTTTTTTTTTTAATGGGGAGATTTGATCAAACAAAATCATGCTTCTGGTCCAAGCTTTCAATTTAGAAGGAGCAAAATAAAAATTATTTACATTTACATGTGTGCATACTGTCGAAACTCATGTTTTGCTTTATTCTATAAAAGAAAGAGAAAAAGGTAGAGTTACAGCTAATACTAGGTTATAGTGGCTCTCAGAGGCTGAATATCTGCACATTGATACAACAGAAGAAAACACTAGTCAGGAAAAAGAAAGTAAGTACAACTGGCATTTTCGCTAAAATAGTAACTTGCAAAGAACATTAAATCATGTGTGTATTCTTTTATTGCAATTGTGGGTTTATAGAACTATAACTGTTGTTTATTTTACTCCTTTTAAAGTTATAGTTTGCAATTTGTTGGCAACCTGATCACCAGGTAGGTAGATAGATGTGGTTTTGCATATGTGTCTATAGTGCTTGTTATACTTCTGGCAATTATGGCAAAAATATGTTTAACAGTTATTTTATTGAATAGAATTTGGAGGCTTGGTGATTGCATTCTGCAAAACTATGATTTCTAAAGAAACACCAAACATGATAAAACAAATTTAGAAACAACACACTCACCCCCCCACCCCCCACTCATTGTTTATTTTTTTTTTAATTATCCAATCTAATTACTTGTGATTTTAAACTATAAAAAACTATCCACAATAAACGAGATATTAATCAGTAAAAAGCCAGTGATTCTTTCACCTAGGAATATTTTAGGGAAATAGTCAAATCCATGAAAAATGTTTTTAAATCCTCTTTGTCATAAATGTAAACCCTGAAGATCAAGAATTTACTTTATCTTCTTGGATCACATATTTCCCATGAAATTTGTTTGTTTGTTTGGCTGTAGCAGCTGATCCCATATAAAAATTCCAGCGGCGGATCCCATTGGATGGCAACAGTCGCCTGAGTGTGGGAGGTTGTGGGAAGAGAAAAGGGTCCAGCCGCCTGGGCTTGCTGAACTGTACCAGGTGGCCTTTCTTTAGTTAGGCCCTGAAATAAGAGATCCTTGAAGCTGTTTCATTTGACAGCCAGCTTTCTTCTCCCCTTGTGATGAGTCTCCTCCATGGAGCAGAAAAGACCTTTATGCTTACTGGCTAAGAGAACTGAAAATGAAGAACTCTTCTGTATCCTGGTAGCACTCTCAAGAGTATATACATACACAAATTACTGATTAGTATGCTTGCATGGGTTATGCTCCCTTCCCCGTGTAGCGCTCAAGTATTTTACATAACTAATTAAGCAAATTAAAGAAGCAGTCCTAGCAACAAGGATCAGAATCCTATTTCACCACTTTTATGTGAGTATCCCACACAGTAGGCTACAGAGTCACTTTCTCATTGCCTTCTTGTAATTATTATCGAATCCTTTTCTGTGCCCTGTCAGTGGAGAGTGGACAGCAGGTGAAGTCCAGAACAGCTGTTAATTATTTCTTGGCAATTCAAGTGTTTGTGTGCCCTCCCGCTGAAAATTACAAATAAACTCCCTTTCTGAGCAGTTGTGTGCTTCCTGGGTTTTACAAAGGTTATGTTGCTCCCTTTACATGGTCAATAATGCCATGGTCAGGCCAATGAGCTTTGAAAGCTCTCTGTAGTTTATATTCTCTCTATTTCTTAAAATTTTTATCCAGCAAGAATCAAAATGTGAATTTTCATCCTCAGCTACAGCAGCACAATTCCTGTATAAATCCAACAAATTCTCCAGATTATTCTAGGTATAACATAATGTTAGATTTAATTGAAACAAACAAATATTGACAATGCCAGAATTTGTGCATGGTAAGGAAGTGATACAGTCTTTCAAAAAGAATTTAAATACGCTTTTTATTTTCCCTGTTAACTTTGTAAATGGCTAAACATAAATATTTTGAAAATGCATATAATTTATTTGACTGACATTAATGACTTCTTTGGAATCAACCTAGTCAAGTGAATCAATACATACACTGAATACATACATAATTTGGAAACTATTTAAGTAACTGGTGGAATAAACAATCTGTATATATGCATACCAACTGCACAATCGGGGATTGTTAAAACTGTAGTAGTCATCCTACTAAGTAGGCATGCTGTTTTCCATAGTATGTTTCTATGGGTTTGTGTCCAGAATGCTTTTGAAAACTTATTCCTCTTTTTCCTGTTTGGATTAGTAACTCAGCTCTCAGAAACTGAAGAGGATAATAAAGGTATGTGATAGGAGAGCCAAGATTCCAAATTGTCAGAACAGTACTAGGAACATATGTTAATTAATCTGTCTTTTGTGTGTTCCCACAGCAGTCAACATATGTACAGTGAGGTTCAGATGAAATAATAATTAAACAGTACGCATAAAATATACTTATGCTATCATTCTAATCTTGTATGTAGTGTTATGGAAGGACTGTGTCCTGATTGGATTTGAAAGAAGATAAGACCATATGGATCAGTTCAACAAAGATATCTTGGGATTGTAAACAATGTGACACAAAAGAAGGAATTTATTATAATTCATATTGTTGAAAACCTCATATAATGCTACTTATTTATTTATACCTGACTTTTAACATGGTTTATTTTAGGCTTGTTTTCTTTTTCTTATTAAGAAAAAATATTGGATCCAAGAGAAAGATCATTCTGGTATATTTCATTTGCAATTGCATCTCCTAGATTTTCAGAGCTTGTAACAAGTAAGTAGAAAGCACGCCAACAAATGTACCATGAAAATGCAATCTCAAACCTTTTGTCAGTGATCAATGAACTCTAAAAATGGAAGACTAAAAGAAGAGAGGCAAGGATGATGTGCTCATGAAGCTCAGAAAAGAAAGAAAGAAATAACCACAGCTATCATAAAGGAAACTGAAATTCTCTCAATATCAAGGTGACCAGAAGGTGGACTTTGCCGTGAATAAATGGCTGTATCAGTTGAATGGGTCAGCTCTTTTTGTCAATGGTATTCCTAAAATAATAAATCAAAAGTATTATCTACCTGAGCCAGCCAGATCAACATGGAAGAAACAGTGATGTGCTTCAGCCCAGCATAGAGGATATAACCCAAACAAACAACAGAATGAACTTTGAAGAGAGGCAAAGGGCCGGAGCTGGCTTCAACCCACGCACTCCTTCCCAGTGACTGGGGATGCCCAGTGTTGTGATAGTGAGCATGTAGAGACTGATACTGGGAATCATGTCTGTATTGTGATCTAACTGTATATTTGTGTTATATTCTGCTTGTGTTGTGAATTCAGTGTACTGCTATATCACTTTTCTAAATCAAAATCGCCTTTAATGTCAATTATCTTCAAATAAGTACAATTAAGATTTAAATATTAAATCTTCCTCACTTGGGAAATCTGAGAGAACAAGAGAGTATTGAACTCGGACACTCAGCAGTTTATATTTGTGAAATATACCTAGTATTTTGAAATTGTCACATTTTAAAGCCAGCATTGATTATATTAAAGAAAATGTAGGAATTATAGCAAAAATAATGGTAGCATACTATTCAAATAATTAAAGTTAAATCACAATGCTGACATAAATAAAACACTTAAGGATAAATTTAAAGCCTATTTTTAAAAGTCTCGTTTGAACCCAGAATTGTTAATTTACATTTCCAGGTCTTGTTTAAACAAAGTAATTATCATATGTCTGAACTGTGAGCACAAAGAATGTTGTCAAGATCGATTTTAAATACAAAACTATCAATGTTGATGTTGGGTAAATTTCAACATAACTTTTGTTTCCTCTACATGTAAATTCTTGGCTTCTGAAATGAGTTTGGTGAACTCCTTCTATAATTAACAGGGAGTCCTAATTCTAAAGAAAATGTCATCCACTTTAAGGTCAGTGTGTAAAATAGGCCAATTGATTTAATATTCATATAATTGTTAATACATACTGGTATGTCCAACTACCCAGAATGTAAGCATTCTTAGCTTTCTTCATAGTGCCTGGATTTTTTGAGAACTGTTTTATACAGTCCTCATTAACCTTGACTTCACTTGGTCCTTGATTATAGGCAGCCCCCTGAATCAAAGCTCTTGCAGCAAATGAACTTCCTTAGGATCTAGTTTGACCTCATGTGAAACAGAAACAGAATTTCACCATGCACTTCATTCTATAACACTGAGGTTAATTTATTTTCATAACAGTGACCCATAAAAAATAATGCAGAATGACTTACATTACTAGATAAGTTGATCCAAGATTGCCATATATTCACTATTATTATATATTTTTAATAATATATGTTATATATAGTATATATCTATATGTAGGTATACATACACATATGTATTTCAACAAATATAGATATATTTTCTGCAGGTTTTACCTTTGCAGCTACAAAAACAGTGCAACAATTTTATCTAATTACATGTTGGTTAGCAACAGAACTTCATAAATATATGAAGGGAATAATCAGAATATTGAATAACAATTGTTAAATAAAATATCCTTCTGTCTGATGTATTTGACTAGGTAACTAAACAAATTAGAGAGCGTGAAGATTTTTCTCTTCACATTACATGCACGTTTACCTTCCCCTCAAAAGAAAATGATTCAGATACCATATACACATTTTTTTCTATGCAATAAGCAAATTTGGAAAAACACCGAAGCATTTCATAGTTGTTTTTTTGGTTGTAGTTTTGGGGTTTTGGGGTGTTTTTTGTGAGGGTTTTTTTTTTAAATGACATTCTGTGATGAGTAGGTGAATATTTATAGTGCTTAATTTTAGGCAACAAACTTAAGTGCCTGGATTAGGATCTCAGTTTTCCTCTGTAGTCACTGAAGAGAAATGCTGGCTTTTCCAAAGGCTGAGTTACAGTATAAGCATAACTGAATTATCCAGGTTACACTGTTGAGCTACTCATACTCTCCTAATAATCCATATGCCATATCCATTAATAAGCACCTTTAGCACTGCACATTTTTGGTGTGGGGTCTAGAAAATTGTGTCCTGTTGCTCAGTGGAAACAAGAACCCTAAATCTATTTGTCTTTCAAGGAGGGCAAGTTCTAAGACAGAAAACCCTTTTTGTAGGTGCAACGCCATTTTCCAAAGATCTCTGGAGGTGGCTGGTGCCAGACTTCTTTTGTGAAGTCTAACAATATCAAATTATTCGGATCATTTTATTCATATGCATCCTCTTATTCATGATGGGAAGAACATAGTACAGAAACCAGACATACTTTTAAAATTTCTTCTGTATTCTGTTCATAAAATCTAGTAATGTAATACATGCACAGGCACACATAATTATATTGTTCTATTCCCTTCAGTACTCCTTCAGAGAGCATTCACTTAAAAATAGTGGTATCATTAGAACTTTCTGCATTTTTTTTTCTGTTGTTTGTTTTTTGATATGGTTTCCCTCCCCCACACTATTTAGTAATATATTATTATTATCCTATTCCTCCTGGTGGCATCTGTTAATTTTATTTGGCTAAGCAATTTGATTACATTTACCCAATTTCTTAATGATTACATTGTGAATAATTAATAATTTCATATTCAGTTTCATTGCCAGGAAGACATTTATCTAAATGAAACAAAAACCTTTTCATGTATCAGCTGGAAAAAACCCTGTTTCCTCTTTTCAAATTAATTTTAACTGTTAATTTTAAAAGTTACTTCTGGAAAAGTCTATTATTCCAACAGTTCCTTTATTAAGCATTCTTGTGCTCAAAATTGTCCATATCACAACACACAGTCTCTACCTTAAGGAGTTTTCATGCAACAGGGAAAAAAAAAATTAGCAACTGAAATAATGCGATTTCCAGGCTCAAGACCTTTTTGTGGGGAAGTGTGCATTCAGCAGTGATTTCCCTTTTCACTCTATTGTTTCTTTGCGTTTGTCCTGGGATCAGCAGTAGCAGTCATTTTTTCTCCTTCTTAGTAGCTGGTGCAGTGCTGCGGTTTTGACTTTCAGCCTGAGAACAACGCTGATAACACTGATGTTTTTAGTTGTTGCTCAGTAATGTTTACTCTGACCAAGGACTTTCAGAGTCTCATGCTCTGCCAGGGAGGAGTGGAAGCCGGAAGGAAGCCGAGACAGGGCACCTGACCCAAAATAGCCAAAGGGGTATTCCATACCACAGCACATCATGCCTGGTATATCATCTGGGGGCAGTTACCCAGAAGGGCTAGATCATTGCTCAGGTCAGGCTGGGTATTGGTCTGTGGGTGGTGAGCGGTTGTATTCTCTTCCCTTGTTATTTCCCTTATCATTATTATTCTTGGTTGTAGCAGTAGTGGTTTGTGTTATACCTTAGTTACTGGACTGTTCTTATCTCAACCCGTGGGAGTTACTTTCTTTTGATTATCTTCCCAACCCTCCAGGAGTGGGGAGGAGGAAGGGAGGGAGTGAGTGAGTGGCTGTGTGGTTCTGAGTTATGGCTGGGCTTGAATCACGACAGCTTTTTTTATGTATTGAAATTCTTTTTACCATGAACATGTTCATTCTACAGCTGATGGTAAAATCTTGAAGAATTTTTTTCTTAGGCATATTGAATGAGATTTCCAGTACTACTGATGCTATCTCCTCTTCACTTCCAGTATTTGCAAGTTTACTTTCAGGAAAGAGAGACTGCTTTCAACAGTCATGGTCAGATGTTTCGAGAAGCAAACCCATATAAGAAATTGAAATACAAATTCTGCTTATATTCACTTGTTGGACTATGGAGTACAATTCAGTCAGCTAAAATGCGAGATCTCATTTTGCTGTCTGGGGTGTGAAAGCCTGGAAATTTACATAGGCACTGGCAATTTTGCAGGCCTCTACCTTGATGAGATGAATTGTCTGTATAGGTAGAGAGAAAAAATCACAGCCTTATGCATTCTACAATTGCAAAGAG
Organism: Psittacus erithacus; assembly: GCA_009867235.2. Classification (NCBI taxonomy): domain Eukaryota; kingdom Metazoa; phylum Chordata; class Aves; order Psittaciformes; family Psittacidae; genus Psittacus; species Psittacus erithacus. Next base: position 6,546 of record WYDI02023936.1, on the reverse strand, counting down.
ACACTAAGGTAAAAATGCAAGTTAGTAAACCTATTGTCTCTGTATCTCTTTCTAGAATAGATAGTTTTGCTTGATATTCAATATCTATCTCAGAACTACTGAGCTAATATCTAAACTGGGACAATCACTAATGGAGATTCTATAAATATGATTTGTGCTTATTTTCAGCAAATCTACCCAAAAGTTCCATCCCCATCCTAGAGTACTCTTCAATCATTTATACTATTGTTATTAACGTGACACCTGAAGACTGCTTCCATTGCCTCAATTACCACAGAAATATTTTCTGCTTGAGTCAATTCCATCATGGAAGCTTCCACTGAGGATAAAAGAGCTGGGAGATTTTCAAGAATGCTCTTCTGAAAGCACAAAAGCAGTCCATCCCTTTAAAAGTAAGGGAAGTAGGCAGAGCAATAGACCCCCTTGGCTTAACTGTGAGCTTCTGCTCAAAACCAGGGTGTACCAGAGGTGGAAAAGTGGACAAGTACCTGCTCAGAACTACAGAGGCATTGCCGGGGTGTGCAGAGATGCAGGTACAAAAAGCTCAGCTTGAATTGAAATTGTCTGGAGATGTCAAAAACTACAAGAAAGGGCTCTTCAGGCATAGAAACAACAAGCAGAAACAGGAAATTTTTGGCTCTCTGTTAAGCAGGAGATGGGAATTAGTTGCAAATAATGCTGAAACGGCAGAGATTTTCAACACTTTCTTCACCTGTCTTTCCCATCACTGTTGAGGCCCAGGGCTTGAGAACAAAAATTCAGGTTGATGCAAGCTCAGATCCACTGTCAGTGCAAGAAGAGCTGGTACATGAACTGTTATAGAAGCTTGACCCCTACAAATTGATAGACTCTGACAATATCTACCAGGAGGTATTAAGAGAGCTGGCTGACATAGCTGTGAGGCCACTCCATAATCTTTGAGAAGTCATGGAGATTGCTGATGACCCAGAACACTGGAAGATGCTAATGTCACCCTTATCTACAAGAAAGGCTTATAAGAGGATCCAGGAAATTACAGGCCAGTCAGTCTTACTTCAGCCCCTGGAAAAGTTATAGAACAAATACTCATTGAGGCTATTACAAGTGAAATGAAGCAAATGATTGGGAAATGTCAGCAAGAATTCACCAGGGCAAATTGTGCCTGACAAGCATGATTGCCTTCTGTGACGAAATAATGTTGTCTGTTGATGTAAGGCATGCAGTGGACATTCATAGAAACATAGAATCATAGAATAGTTTTGGGTTAGAAGGGACCTTCAAAGGCCTTCTAGTCCAATTCCCCTGCAATGAGCAGGGACATCTTCAACTATATCAGGTTGTTCAAAACCGCATCCAGACTGGCCTTGAATATAGAATCACAGAATAGTTAGGGTTGGAAAAGACCTTAAGATTATCAAGTTCCAACCCCCCTGCCATGGGCAGGGACACCTCTCACTAAACTATGTCACCCAAGGCTCTGTCCAACCTGGCTTTGAACACCGCCAGGGATGGAGCATGCACAACTTCCCTGGGAAATCCATTCCAATGCCTCACCACCCTTACAGTAAAGAACTTCTTCCTTATATCCAATCTAAACTTCCTTTGTTTAAGCTTGAACCCCTTACCCCTTGTCCTATTACTACAGTCCCTAAAGAAGAGTCCCTCCCCAGCATCCATATAGGCCCCCTTCAGATACTGGAAGGCTGCTATGAGGTCTCCATGCAGCCTTCTCTTCTCCAGGCTGAACAGCCCC
>WYDI02023935.1:0-44158 GCA_009867235.2 Psittacus erithacus | reverse complement strand
TCAGCACCCTCCCAGGGAAGAGCTTCTGCCTAAGAGCTCATCTCAGTCTCCCCTCTGGCAGGTTAAAGCCATTCCCCACTATGTTTGGGGAACCCATCTCCTGCGCTCGGAGCTGTGCCAGGGAAGGGCAGCAGATCATTAGACACCCTTTGATTGATAAAAGGGAAGCAAAACAGTCTGTGGAGTTATGTAATGCAGCTCTGTTGAAACAGTGCAGGAAAGTTGCCTTGTGCCAATAAATCAGGCGGCGGCCACGGAGCAGCAGATGTGAATCACACCTTGCTTCATATGCCCTGCGGTGTTTTCCCTTATTGTTCCAGCTTTAAAGATTAATGGCACTCGGAGCTGAGCATTATCTACGCTCCCATTTCACACTCCTTATCAGAAGGGCTTTTTTTCCAGCATAATTAGCATGGATCAAATTTTCCAAGTGGCTCACAGACTTGCTGCTCAGCCCAGGATGTCCCAGGGGCGCACACTTAACCCCCACAGCGCCCTGATCCTGCTCCGAGAGGAAAACCAGGGCTGGGAACACCAATCGGGGGGCAGGGAGTACCTCCCAACCCATGCTGCTGCCTTACTCCCGGCTCCAGGACACCCATCCCCATGGCAAGGGCACTGAGGCAGGGCAGGGCGGTTAAGGACAGCAGCGGTTCCCAGGGAGGATGCAGCAGCCCCACTGGTGCTGGCTGCAGGGAACCAGGCTCCTGCTCCCATACACGCAGTGGGGCTGGGAACTCCGGGCACAGCACAGCTCCTGGCCCCGCACCGGGACACCCCTATGGCTCCTGGGGATTGAGAGCTGGAGGCACGTGGGTCTGCATAGAGTTTGTAGTCTTTAAACACAGGGAGAGAGGGGTCGCTGCTGTCTCCTCTGTCATGCAGAGCTGCAGCTCAGAAACAAGGTTTTCCTGCCCTGTGCTGCCAGGAAGCCCCCAGTTCTGACACAGCATCCCTCAGAACACAGCTGCAAAGGGCTGGAGGTCTCTCTGGCTGTAAACAGGAGGAAGAAATGTTCTCACTGCGATGGGTGGACCAGGGCAGGTGCTGGTACTCACCCAGCATCAAGCAGCCCAATTAGCCAGGGCAGCAGAAGCTTTAAAGCCCCAGCTGGGGTCCAGACAAATAGGTCTTCACTTCAGGCTGCCCTTTGGTTTTGGGCACTGATGGCCAACAGAAGATACAGGCATGGAGTATTTGGTGCCTGGAGGGGTAATGCAGGCAGGTTCCTTGTTCCAGGAGCCCGGTCTGGCTGTGCAATGGGAGGGCTGGAGGAGGTGGTGGCCAGGGAAGGGAAGGAAAGCTTGCTGGCATCTTCCACCGGCTTATCTGGGGCTGCCAGCGTGTGGTTAGGGCTTGTGCACGCCGCATGGGCTGCGTCCTGCGGGTAGCAGCGGGAGGGATGTGGGGCAGGAGCTGGGGAGCGCGGGGTCTGCCTGGATGCAGAGGCGTTGAGCTGCAGCAGGGGGATCAGCGGGGGGCAGCAGGGCTCTGGGGTGCTTGTGAGGGGCTCCCGCCGGGCTGGAGGAGCCCAGGGAACGCAGTGCTAGATGCGATCAAGCCGCGATCGTTTCTATCATGAAGATAAACTGGCCATTGTTGCCAAAAATAAATGTTAGTGTTCCAAATCCACACTTCAATAGCACCAGCTCATTAGAGATGCATATCATTTGGCTCCAGTCCCACACCTTCCAGCTTGTTATAAATATGCAGTTGCTGCTGGCTCTACCCCAATCATCTCTGCAATCAGAGCTTTTAATTAGGTTAATTAAATTGTATCAAACCTCGCAGGGACGCAGTTCACTGATGCTGATGAGGCAGCCAAAACAGACCTTAACTCTAGCTCTAATGAAGGCCCTGCTGCAGCTAATGACAATGCATAATAAATTAGAGCTTCCCTAGAAAGGTGCATCAGGGCTTGTGCTTCAGCAGCCCATGATCTATGTGCACTAACTTTCTATTTCAGTCTGCCAAGCCAGGGCCATCCTGGGAATATCTCACTATATGATGGGCTCCTACCTGCTCAAAGCAACGCTGCTCACCTTGGTGTTCTCAAGGCACTAAAAGCTTTGGGTATGTAACTGTAGAGAGGGCAAAGCAAGTATCAGCTGCTTCCACCTTGTGCAGTACTCGGTCTGCTCTGGTGTCTGGCTTCTCCCCACAGAGGCAGCAGCAGGTATTTATCTGAATCCCTCTGTGATGGAATCTGGGCAGGAATGTTCTGTTTAGAGGGAAATGGGGGCTGCGTCCAAGTGTGCGGCAGTGGGAATGGGGATGATACCGTGTGCCCAGGCTGTCCCTGGCTGCTTGCAGCCCTCACCCTGCTCCCAGCCAGGGGAGGAAAGGTGCGGGTGACCAAGGAGCCTGTGGAAAAGGGATGCTCAGAGAGGCTCAGGGCAGCCATTAGTCATTCCTGATTTACATCCCGCTCTTTCAACTCCCTGCTGTGAAGCTGGCTTGAGCAGAGGAATTCCACCACCCTTTTCCCCTTGGTGCCCTTGGGCAAGTCACCTCAGCTGAACCTCACTGTGAGGACAGCAGGGTCTTGGTGACAGAGCCAGATGGAGGCGGCTGCAATCCCAGGATCACCATCCTGCTGGCGACCTCGGGATCGGGATGGCGAGCAGGAGCCGGGCTGTGCAACCACTGTGCTTGTGGTGAGTAGACTCCTAACATGGTACAGCACACATGGGCACGGCGGTGGGATGGGGGATGAAAGCTTCTCTGCTCTGCTGAAGGAAAGCAGTGAGAACAGCTCTGGGGTTTCCAAGTGTTCCCAACAGGGATGGGGCAAGAGATGCCACTGTGCCAGTCTCCGGTCTGGTTCAGGCTTGGAAAACAAGGCCTATAGGAAATCACTCCTGAAGCCCAAGGGCTGGTGATGGTTCTGCTGCTAGTAATATATTGGTGCAGTTGCCTAGAGATAATCCTGCAAGTGTTTTAACGTAGCCTGCTATTAAGTTTTATAGACAGTCATTATCAATTGAGTTCTTCAGCTTGAACAAGGAATTCCATGGAATTATTATAAGGCACGATATTCTTGTGAGTCACCTGAAACCGGAGCTGTGAATCTGTGGGGCATTTTGATATCTGTATCTTGCAAGCTGCAGGGAATCTCCTTGCTAAAGAACCTGTTGGTTCAGCCTCAGATGCAGTAATTATCACAAGCAGAAAACAGCTGTGGGCTGTTTCTCTCTGTCCTTCCCAAGGGCCCAGCTAGAGGATGGCAGATCTCACCAATGCCTCACTTTACATCTTGCGCTGGGGGCTTTGTTCAGGTATAAGGTATTGACTCTTTCCAGGCCCTTGCAGAAAGGTTTCAGTCCTTTAGGGTGAGGGAGCTAAGCTAAGGGCTTTGGGAGTCAAACCAAGAGCAAGGCTGAAGGGAATTGTTTGGCTCTGTGCGGTGTATCTAGTCCTGTTTGTAAGATGCTCTCAGTTCCCGTCTGCATCCTGGAGGCTTTTTTATGTGTCCCACTGTGAACTAAATCTTTCTTGAACCTCGATGACCTGCATGTGCTGTTCCAGGTGAAGTCTCATGACAGTCCTGTAAGATGCCCCATCCCTGGCAGTGTTCAAGGCCAGGTTGGACACAGGGGCTTGGAGCAAGCTGCTCTAGTGGAAGGTGTCCCTGCCCGTGGCAGGGGCTGGAGCTGAAGGAGCTTTAAGGTCCTTCCCAACCCAAACCAGTCTGGGATTCTATGATACTTCCAGCATTACCTGCTGATATACTGGCTTTTTTCCTCTGGCAGCCTGAGGTCACTCTGTGATTGCACCCAGAAATTTTCCCTTTTTTCTTATTATTTTAAATATGGAATCAGCATTAACAGGAACTCGTGTAAGTGCACACAGCTGCTGTGTGAATAAGCACCTAACTTTCCTATTAAAGGTTAATTGTGAAGCCCAGAACCAAAACCTCACCACAAACCCTTCCTTGTCCTCACTTATTGTCTCAAATCTTCAACTGCTTTGGAGCGTGGTGTTTAAGCTGTGATGGCATCTTCAGCATTTACAGCCCAGGTGTTTATCTGGACACTGAGCCACAGTAATACTGTGCAACACAATGATGGCTGTTGGTCCGATAAGAGCTTGGTTGGGTTTTACTCTTTGAGGTGGTGCAATATTTTGTCGGGAGCTGTAGGTGGAAGTTCAGGGATCAGCATCCACCGAATCCTTGAACGCTGGAGGCAGGAGTAGGTGATTGTGCACGAGAGCTGGCACCTCCCTGCAGTCTGTTGTGGCCACAAGGTGATAAACAGCTCCCCAGCCCACTGGATGTGTAACCTTGGCTTTCAAGGCCAAGAAGCCTGCTCAGTGCAACCCCACGGAGGTAACAGTGCTCTGGCTTCCTTTTATCAAGACCTTCATGGTTTTCCCAAGGAAAAGCGACTCAGAGGAGGAACCACTTTTGCCTCTCGTACCCTGTTCAGTGAATGTGAAGCTGTTGTGTAGCTGAGCTGGCAGTGGGGATGACAACTACCACCAGGAGAATAAGCAGTATGGCACTTGATCTATAATTTTCCATAGTGAAAGCACTGGACCGCTCAAAGCCCTGCAGCTATCAACTGCATCCCATAATATCTTGCTCCTTTACAGGGAAGTGATGGCTCTTTTCCAGGGATTAGGTCATTTGTGCCCATTACAACACTTGTTCTACCAATGGGGTTGGAGGCGCGCCAGGCATTCAGAGTGCCAGGGTGGTTAGCAGGTTTTGGTGGGGGCACCTTTTGGCTCTCAGCTGTAGTCATTCCTGGAGGGTTTTCCAGTGGGATTGCTGGTTTTCCTTCCTGTCCTTTCCCTCTTGGTGCAGGTAAAATGAAGCAGGGATAAGGAGCAAATATTTATCCATTTAAACTTCAGTAGAAGAGATTTCATTTCAGAGACACCCCGTGTCGTGGGGACGCTCATGTACATTTGAAAACCAATTACAAGGTCCCCAAACCATACCTGAACTTGAGGGGTTTCTGGCATGAACTTGGGTGTTTCTTCTGTGAACCTGGGGTTTCTGAGGCTCCGGCTGCTCCCTCCTCTCGTTCTTTGTATTCCTCCCATCATTGCCGAGTTGAGCGTTCAAAACCAAGGAATTACACTCATTAAATCTTCAGGTTCCATTAAAACCCGACCGGGACCCGCAACCGGTCCCGGTGCCCCCCGCCGGCCCCTCCGCGGCGCGCTGCTGCCCTCTGCCGGCCAGGCCCTGCCACCGCTTCCCGCAGCGCAGAGGGGGAGTCCCGCTGGGAGAAGCAACTTCCACAGGGAAGAAAAGCGTTGGAAGTTTCGGTCGCACGTTTGTTTTCCCGTGAGGAAGGAGGAGGAGAGGCTTTCTCCCATGCGGTGTGTCCAGTTTCCCTCCTGGCCCTTGGGTTTGAAGCACGCCAGGAATGGCGACATGGCAAAACCTCACCCCCAGCACCAGCACTACTCACTGCTGGGAGCACAGTGCTTCCCTGTCCTCCACAGGAGAGAATTCCCCCCACCATCGTTGCCAGCTTAGGAATCATTGCCAGCTTAGGAATCTTTGCAATGGCAGCAGCAACCCGCAGCTGAGCACATAAAAAGCTGTGTTCCACCTAGGAGAGCTCCCAAATGGGAAGAGCATCTTTTTTTTTCACCATCTTGCATGGGCATGTGCTCATTATTGGCAGAGGTTGTACAAGTGATTGAGATAAGAAAAGGAATGTTTACGCCCAGGCTCTCCCAACTTGCCTGAACTGCTCCAGGACACTCAGGGATGCATCTTCATTGTTCTGGGTTGAAACCCCCTTCCAGCTACCAGCATTCCCACAAGCTAACAGCAACAAAAAGGACAGCTGCCCTTACGTTGTCTCTATTTCAGTATCACCTCTGTTAGAACACAGTGGGCAATGCTGGTATTTTAGCATGGCACAGCACTGCCCCATCATGCAGCAGAATGAGCACAAACAGCTCCTCAGCAATGAAAATTACTCAGAGTGTTTGGAAGGAGTGTTTGTCAGCAGAAACAGCTCCCTGGTTCCAGCACCCTTCCAGAATAATCTTTGGCTGATGTGGTGCCTGAATTTAGAAATTCGCCCTTGGCAATGCCCTTCAGCTCATACGTTTTGAAGTGAAATACTTTGTGTAGGTAAGGCAGAAACTTAGGGCGATTTTGGAGTGGGGAGAGTGACTAGAAAGGCAGTAATGCAATTTTAACCTGCTTGAAAAGATAGCTAAAAAAGCCAACCTGAAATCTCTTCTGGTTTTGGATGTATCATGGACCATGGAGCTGAGCACAACAATCCCAGCGCAGCCCTTCTCCCAAGCTCTTAACTTTGACCTTGACTTCTCAAGGATTGTTTATGGTGTGTACTACTGGGACATTCAGGCACCTCCTGTGGCTTCCCACTGTAAATACCAAGCGAACAAACTCTCTGATTTATTAATCAATTAATTAGATACAATATATTTATGGCTACTGCAGGCCCACAGTAATTTGTTTTAACAAAGTGCTAGGCTGCAGTGAAAAACAAAGGGATGTGGTGTCGCAGTTCTCCTTCCTAACGAGAATCCTCTTCCTTCCTAAGCAAAGGTGGTAGCATTTATTTAGTGGAATGGCTAACGTTTCCTCTGGAATTTGAATTTGTAAATAGCTGGCCCATTTGTTGTCTCTTTCTTCACCTTCACTTTATGAGTTTTGTCCTGGAAACAGATCAAGAAAAACACGTTTGTTGCCACGTAAGAAAAAAATAACCCACCCAGCCTCCCATAAATAAGAAAATCCCTGTGGGGGCTGATGAGGCATTAGTGAAAAATGTGTGAATTAGTGAAAATCAGTGAAAAATGACAAGACATTAAGGAAAAATTCCAACTGTTTAGCTGGGAATTATATTTCTGCCTGTTCTTTCCACCTTTAGGCGGTCAGGCACCATCTGCTTTGTTCACAAACTGCTGATACGGTAAGACTTGCACTAGTAGATATCTTTGCCTAGCCATGGCACAACTGGAATGCTTCATCTCCTCTCTTTTTTCCATACTGAAAGAGGATTACTTTCAGCAGTTATCTGCAAGTGTCAGTATAAAATCAGAGTGAAGAAACACACACATAGAAAAGTAGACCCAAGTACCTGAACAAGATAGACTCAAAGAACCAGAACTAAATCCCTCACCAAAAGATCTTTACGTGTCTGGATCTTCTGCGCAACAACGAACATGGCTTTTTCTCTTTCAATGCGCTGCTTCAGGAGGTCGTACTGATTCTTCCTTTGCTGGGCTAATTTCTGGAGGAACAGAAACAAAAGCTGTTTTAAGACAGAAAGGAACAGGACACTGTGGTCCGTAACTGACCTATTCTGAGGCACTTGGAGCTCACGAGCATCTAGCGCGTTTTAAAAGCATCATCATATGAAAAAAAGCAGTTTCAATTCGGTGGCTGGATTCCAGAGAACCATTTTGAACACCTTCAGTTCGTGGTTTTCTAATTAGGACTTAATTCTTTGTTCTTGTTTTAATCTCCTAAATCATAAAGTCTCTTCAAACCTAGTCTGGATGCTGTGTAACCTTGTGCAGTACGTGGCTGGAATTCCATTTCTCTCAATTCTTTTAATTTCAATATTAAATGCAGGAGAACGCTGAACTCCCCAGCAAAAGCACAGTTTATCCAGAGGAGGGGAAATAAACGGAAAGACCAGAGACCAATTCCTGAAATGCTTAAATACTGCAGAGAGGCTTCTCAAAATGCAGCTTGTTTGGTCACGTTTACCTCCTGTGAGTGGATGGCTTTCCCAGCACAGAAATGGTATTACTGCAGGTGTGACTGAAGTAATTAAATTAAGGAGAACAAATCCCAACATGTTACAATATGACTCAGACATTTAGAGGAGAAAACTTGTCAGTCTGCAACTTGTCCAACTGCTTTCCTGACAAGCCAAACTGAGAAAGCTGGCAGGAGGAGAGGGACCACAGGGTGTTTGTTATCTGACATCTGATTAGGAAAAAAACAGGTTACAAATTTGCCAGTGGGCTATTTGAAATGTTGTTTTTAACCTTACACAGACCAAATCAAGCTTATAGCACTGCCCAATGTCCTGAATCAATTGAGTGGTATTTACAGTGTTAAAGCCGAGTGTAGCTACTTCTAGGACAGAAATGTTGTGGTAACAAAGCATCAGAATCAAAACAGATTGCATAAGCAATGCAGCCTGAAGAGTCATGAAACACTTTATATTAAGAAAGCTGGAAAGCGAGATTATAGCTTAAAGGTTTTTAAGGAGAAAAGGAGAGAGTCAAATCCTGAATCTTAAGCCACTTCAGGCTCAGAACCTACGGAAAAATACTGTAAGTTCAGAAACCTAACAATAGCTGCATCTATGTTGGAATAAGCTTCTTCACGTCCCTATTCAGGGATGAAAGGGTTTTTGGGCATGTGTGAGAGGAGATTTAACAGGGGATGCTGCAAAAAAATCACACCTAAAACTGCAGCAATCTAATGAAAACATAGTGCCATAGGTGTATGTCATGTAACACAGGAGTAATACATCAGTTTTGCCACGGAAACTGCCTAAATCAGATCTATACCATTCTGTTCTAGCCTATATGTCACAGTTCTTGATTTATAATCCACAGTGGACTGGGCTACCAGTGAACAAGTTCTCCATGTCAGCCCAGGAGAAGATTTGACTGTAGGCTCCAGGTACTTGATGATTAAGTGACATCCACCACAGCCTTGTGTCACCAACTTAAGTTTTAAGACAACAGAAAAACTTTGTTCCCCTCCACAACGGTCCAATGAATCCTCTTTACTGCTTGTTATATAAAAGATTAAAACATGAAGAAAGCTACAATAGAAATAGTGGCAGCACCTTTAAGTGGAAAGGATCAGTAGCTCCTTTCAGCGTCTCTTTCTGCAGCGTTGCAATGGTTGGTCGGTTGTACACTCTATCTACGAGCTCCGGAAGAGTATCCAGATGAGTTGCAATATCAAACTCCTGAACTATAAATAACAAGAAAGTTAGGAATAAACTCCCATGGACCAGCAAACCTTCCAAACATGTAGCCTAAGAGGTGGCAGTGATGCAAGTCCCAGCAGCTTAGCTCCGGCAGAACAGAGGTCTTCTCTAGTAAACAAAAGAGATTTCTAGAGCACCAAATTATTATTCCTGGGAAAAATGATATCTTTTTCTGTGGTAACAGCAGAAAGCAAGCAGCATTATAAATAGCTACAATAAAACATAACAGAACAAGCTTTCTGCTACAACCCATTTAAATCACAGAATCCTAGAATGGGTTGGGTTGGAAGGGACCTAAAGCTCATCCAGTTCCACCCCCCTGCCACAGGCAGGGACACCTTCCACTAGAGCAGGGAAGAGCTTCTGCCTAAGAGCTCATCTCAGTCTCCCCTCTGGCAGGTTAAAGCCATTCCCCTTGTCCTGGCCCTACAGGCCCCTTGTCCAGAGCCCCTCTCCAGCTTTCCTGCAGCTCCTTTAGGCACTGGAGCTGCTCTAAGGTCTCCCCTTGAGGAGCCTTCTCTTCTCCAGGCTGATCCAGCCCAGCTCTCTCAGCCTGGCTTCAGAGCAGAGCTGCTCCAGCCCTCGCAGCGTCTTACCTTCTTTTTTGGTATCAAAGAAGAAAACGTGCTTGTTGGGATTCTTCCCCTCCGCATCCAGCAGATGGAGCTCCGACTTCAGCCTCTCGATTTTCTGCAGGAAGGAAGTTAAGGCGTTATGCCGAACACCGGTGACAAGGTAAATAACGTCCCCGTTTGTTTCTCAAGCATCAGAACTCTTCCTTTCTTTGTAATCTTTGAAAATACATCTAGTCTATATTTATGTCACGTCTTCATAAGCTGTAGACGTTAACAGTAATTTCTGGTATTATCCAGCTAAATAGGTACAAATCAATTTTCACAACAGGAAGTTATCTGTATGGCGGACAAAGCAGGAACGATCACCATGAAATCACTAGCAAAAGTATGAAGGCAAATCCAAAGCTTTCTCCTTATTACTTGCAGTGATGGTGTGTGGGTCACCATCAGAGCATAAAGCATGCCCAGAAGTGGGTTGTGTGTCTGTTTATTGACTGCCTACTGTATTCAGTTCTCTTCTGTAACAATAATTCTCAATTCTTTATAAATATTAGAAGAAAGAGTACGTGTCTAATGTCTGAAATGTACATAAAAATTTGCCACGTTTACCTTTAGGTTTTATACATACTGACATTTCCATCTACTATTTCCACTATTGCACAAATCAGATTTCACTAAACATACATACAACAGCCAGCAACACAATAAAAAGAACAATCCTGAGCAAACACTAAAAGAAAGTGAAGTGTTACCTTGGCTTCTGCCACTCTCTTCATTTCCACATATTTAATATCCTGTGTCCTCATCAGTTTGACCTGCTCAGGAGTCACTTCTTCCTTTGGCAGCTTTTTCATATGAACTCCATCCTAAAACCAGAGAATACAGCACATACAGATACCATGCAGCTACGGGTCCTAACAATAAAACCAAAAGATCCTTTTTGTCCTTTGCCCCTCATGTTCTTCAAAGCTTTCCATAGGCACCAAAGCAGGTCTGCTAATCTATTTACTAGTTAATGAAGAAAACCAACAAGAGGTAGAGAAAAAAATGTTACTCGCAGCAACTGAGTGTAACCCTGCTTGGAGGCAGTTTAGTTTCTCACCTTCAGCTCTGCACGGATCATTTTAAAGTAGAACTCATCAGGATTCTTGTCCAGAGCTTTCTTTTGAAGCGCTCTGAGGGCATTCTGCTTCTTGTGGTAGTCACTAGAAGAGAAAACCAACAAAACCCAACCAATCCATAGGTGTTGTTCAGCAGTTTCGCCACGTTCACAGTCGCTGATGAGATGCTGAGTCCTTCAAAGCGATGCTCAGATATTTGAGCCATCAACAAATGACTTCAGCTTTATCGTTCATTCCTTAACTAAGCTGGCAACACCGCCCAATAAATGACACGGAAACACATTCACCCATCCTGCAGTGCTCACTGAGCTGCTCAGGCCTTCTGGGCCCACAGAATCAGGCACTAACGATGGAATACAACGCTTGTAAGTTTTGATTAACCACCAGAACGGCTTCGCAGCCGTCGCCCTCCACGTCCCCTTTCCCTTCCACCCGGAGCCAACGCTCCAGTGATGCGCGGACTCTCCCCCGCCGCCAGCGGCCTCGCCCCGACTCACTGCGCGCGGAGCCTGTAGTCCTTCTTCTTCTCCAGCAGCCCCAGCTTCCTCCGGGAGGCGGGCTAGGAGGGGAAGCACAGAACGGCATCAGCGGCCGTCAGGGCCGGTAACCCCGCAGCGGCGCGGCGCGGCGCGGCCCGGCGCGGCCCGGCCCGGCCCGGGGCACTGACCTGTGACCGCTCGCGGTGCGGGCGCTGCTTCGATTTAGACGCTTTCCTGAAGGCGGCCGACATGGCGGCGGGCTCCGATCGCCGGGCTCAGGCCTCCAACTCCCCACCCCGGTACCGGAGCCCCGGCGCTTCCCGGCGGTGCCGCCGCGCCGTGACCGGAAGGGGCGGAACTCCGGCGTCAGCGGTGGCGCGCGAGGCTCGCCGGGCGATGGCGCCGTCTCCATGGCGACAGCGGGGCCGGAGGGCCAGCAGCGCTCCCCGCGCCCCGTTAGGCCCCGCAGCCCCGGGGGCTTGGACCGCCGCGGCCTCCCCGGGGGGTCCCCGCCGGTGCACGGCCATGAAGGCCCGGCTGAGCGCGGGGACCCGCGGCCCTTTGCGGCGGGAGGGGCCCGGGCTTCCACTCGCTCTTAGCGGCCCTGGAGGGGTTGGTGTGCGCTGGTCGGGCTCTGCACCGCAGCCCCGCTGACCGGTGTGGGGAGCCCGGCCGGCCCCCTACCGTGCTCCACGTCGGGCTTGTGCGAGCCCGCAGGACCGGAGGTGGCGGGGAAAGCTCGGTGGGGCCGGGGACCTAAACCGGGGCGCCCCTCGGGCAGCAGCTATCGCTCGGGGGTGGAACATCCGCGGCTGCCGACTCCCTCGGAGCCCCCCGCTGCCGCTCCTCCATCCCGCGGAGCCCCGGCGCCAGCTGCAGCGCAGCCCGCTCCCGGCTCTCGGAGCGCGGGCTTGTGCGGGGCGGGCACCGGACGGCCCGGCCCCAGCGCAGCCCAGCCCGCCGCCCCTCGGCCCCGCCCCGGGCTGGGCGCCGCGCCGCGGGGCTGGGGAGCGCAGCGGAGCGTAGCCGTAGTGAGCTGAGCCGCGCCTGCCCATCGCTGGGAGAGCGAGCGTGAACGTCGATCAGGTGGGTCGGAACGGAACGGGCAGCACCGTGCTGGGACAGCGGCGGTAGCGGGAGCCCGGGTTGGCAGCGGCGGGAGCTGCCGTCCGCTTCGCCCCCCGCAGCCCCGGGAGGGGCGGGGGTTGTCCCGGGGCGGGGGGAGTGGGTTTGTGTGTTTGGAGGGGACGGTGCCTCCGCCGCGGGTGTCCCTGGCGCGGCCGGGGAGCCCCGTGGGATCCCGGGCGGGTTGGCTTGTCGGTAGCCGGGATGTAGCTCACCCCGGGAGCCCCGGTCGGGTTTGGGTGGGAAGCACAGCTCGTACCGCTTTCTGAAAGGGGAAAAAAACGCTCTTTCGGCCGTGTCTCTTCCCCAGACTGCGCGGTTGCAAAGCTTAAGCTGTGTTTTATTAAGCAAGCTCTGAAACTTTACCCAGCCAATAAACTCGGAAGTAAACTTAAACCAAATGTTCGAACGTAGCACAGGGAAGTGTTCAACACAGCCTGAATGGTTGCTATGTTTCCAGAGAATCCCAGGGTGAGTACCGGGAAAGACTGCTCCAAGCCTCGCTTTTTGTGTGTGTGTTAAACAAAGACTCTGCAGTCGTGATTTGGATATCCCTATTAAAAACCAGCTCAGCATCACTTCAAAATGGGTTGGGGTTTTCACTAAGCACAGTGTTGTTTCAGATGGTTATGTTTTCTTTCAGGTAATGTTTTCTTTTTTGGTTGCCAGTTTAGTTGGTGTTTTGTTCTTGTGGTTGCATTAATCACTTTGACTCTTTCATGAGAATTCACTTTATAGTTACCCTGGGTGAAGCATGTTAGCAGGAATTACTCTCAGCTGACTCACAGCTCAAATGGATGGTGTATGTTGGTGGTTACTTATCTTCACAGTGCTGCTTTGATACTGAGGTCTCCATTCTTTCAGGGCTGAATTTAAGACCTTTGCTGTTTCCCAGTTTTGAAAATCATAAAGAAATCTTCCCAAAGCAGAAAACCTCTCCCAGGAGCAGAGAGAAGGCGGCCCCAGAGCAGGCCCATCTGATGGATGGAGGATCCTGCTGGCAGCTCAGGGACATTTCTTTCAGTTTTTAGACTCCTGTACCATGCACTAGAAATCTGTGGCTCTTCCAGCCCCTTCTGGGCATGGGATTGTCAGATATTCCCTTTGCTGTTCATTTTTGTGAAGCGTTTTCTTGGATATGTCCTTAGGACTCTCCTGTATTTAAGTGTCTGCCTCTGGCATGAGTAATCTTTTTCTGATGTTCACAACAGTGTTGAAGCTGCCTCATTTCCCTAATTTGCTTTGTCAAAATGTGTTTTGACTTCCTGATAAGCAGGACAGTAGGAAAGGGGAAGTCTGACATTTCTCCTGTCTTATTTTTGTGCCATTTTCCTTCCTTTTCCTATGATGGAGACCATGTGGTTCTCTTGCTCCTGTTCTTGGTTACTTCCTTAGAGACACAGAGTTGTGAGCATTGGTTTAATTCTTTCCCAGCTAGGTCTGTAATTTTGTATGCTTTTAAGACTGGTGGCATAGCACAGGAGACAAAAATATAGGCAGTGTAGTTAGTTGTGGGCACTAATTATAGTGGGTGCTCTGCAGTATGTTTTGGAATAAAAACTCCTTAAACCTGTACATAGGGAGTGGTGTGGATACACCAAAGGCAGGGTGGTGCTTGGAAATATCCAGAATTCCCTAGCAGGAAGCCCTGTGAACAGTTCCATGGCCTCAGCTGCTGGAGCACTGCTGTCTCTCCATGCTGGGTGTTTTTGAGGTGCCTTTTAGGGGATGAGCTGTGCATCTCTCCTGCCTGCAGAACAGCACTGAAGAGCTGAGCAGGGACTAGTGTGCTGAAGATAGGCTGGTTTCTTCACCTCTGGGAGGACAGTAGGTTCCTGCCATTCTCTCTGCAGGGTTTGCAACCATCTGCAGCCCGTCTGCTGTCAGCTGTGTTTCCTGTTAAGGCTGCGGTTGGGTTTAGAGCAGACTGAAACAGCCATGCTGCCCATCAGAGGGGTGGCCCTACTACCCAGGATCATCATGGGGAAGAAAGGCAGGAGGCTTTTCCCTGGCCCATGTCATTGTGGTTGCCCTGATGACACAGAGTACCAGCCTTGTGTGGCTATGGGCAGTGTTCACTGGTCAACAGATATTGGAGGGATATCAGCTCAGTGATGTTCTTTGGGTTTTGGACCTGGCAGCTTTAAGATAGAGGTGAACCCTTAGCTGATGGAACCAGGGAAAACTCTGCAGGCAGGTTACTGGAATTCCCAGTGCACCAACTGTGGAAACACTTGGTTCTGTTCAAAGCCAGGACTTGCTCGACTGCAAGATGCTTTCTACTGTGCTCCTAATTGTGGCTGAGCGGGTGCTGTTACATGGCCTGCTGGTGTTTTTGAAAATGCCAGCAGGAAAAAGGGATAAATGGATTACTTCTAATGCTCAGGTGATTCCCACCCCATCTCTCTGGAAAAGGACTTTGATGGCAATCACGGCACTGATACACAGGATTTTCATGGTGCCTGCTGGGGTCCTCATCCATGTCTGTGGGATTTCCACTGTTCTTGGCTTGGATGAGGTCATGCTTAAAGAGCACTGACTGCAGCAACAGCCTTGGAGAGAGACATGAGCATAAACCTTTTGCATTTGCTTCACCTTTTGCGTAAGAAATTTTCCACAGGCATAAAAGGTGTTTAAGGAAACGTGGGGACTGACTGGTCTGAATAAAAGCCGAGCATCTCCACTGAACGAACAGCTCCAGAATTTCTTGTCCTTTCTCACGTAAGGAAACCACTTCTCTGGTGTTCAGCAGTCAGTATCCATGGTTGGTATCCGCAGTTCTTGGATTGCCTGTGCCCACCACGGAGCACCCACCTTGGTCTGGGAAGAAGGTGGTGCAATGGCATCGGCAGTTTTGCTCATCATTTGACTCCAGAGCTCAAGCTGCTGCAGCTCGTTCCTTAGAGGCTGATGACTGTTTCTGCTGAAAGAGATGCAATTTCAATGGCCAGAATGGAAAAAGTCAGAGAGAACTTGACAGTGTGTTGCCTGGTGAGGTCATGAAAACAGATGTAAATGTTTTGCTCTGGCTAAAAAAAAGACAGGTAGAACAATAGACCCCAGCTGCATCTAGGAAAGGGAAGAGACCAGTTGTTAGGGGACAGAGAAATGTTACCAGCACTATGTAATCTTCAGATTGCTGCCAGGAATCTAGGATAACTGTTAAAGGCTAGGACATTTGAATATGAGGGCTGAGTTCTTGCAAGCAAAGGGGTTCAGCTGCACGTGCTGTGGTGGTTTCAGTGGAACTTGGGCCAACCTTGACAGCTCTGGCTGCTCTCTGGGAAGCAGCTGCTGTGAAGCCACTGCAGAGCTCCTTGTTGTGTCATTCCATGGAGAAGAGGTGGTGTTTCCCATGAAGGCTCATCTGTACTTGCTAGACTTTGTCCGTTAAGTGGTGGCTCTTTAGCTGCAGTTGGAAAGAAAACTGCTCCGTTGTGCAGAGATGTGGTTGCTGAGAAAAGTCCTTGGTCTTTGTTTCTTCTCTTCCTTCCTCCTTGCGCTGGTTTTGCCAGGTGTAAAATACAATTGTCAGCAGTTTACAGGGAGGGGGAGTGTCAGTTTTCCTGTTGAAGAAAATACCAAGGGGCTGATTGTGCAAGGAAAGGGGAAATAGAGGAATGCCACATGGCTTCCACCTTCCTGTATTTCATCCTAGCAGATTTGCCTCTGCTCAGTGACTCACTTCGTGTCTGTGGATATTTGCTAAATGGAGAAGGGGTTTAGCAAATGATTCTGCCCTTGCTCAGCAGGAGCCCACTGAGAGGATAATATTACTCTGGGAGCAATTGGAAGGACATGTCTATTAGGGCTAAGTTCATAGTTAATCAAGGGCTATTTAGAAATGTTTTAACATAAAATCCAAACAGCAATGTAATAAAAATCCTACAATTTATGTTCTTGTACTTACTGCAGTCTTGTCTTGGCTTCATTTGGCCTGTGGTCATCAACATTAACTCACATCATATTTTATTAGCCTCTGATTACTGTAGATTGTCCTCTGCAAGTCACAGTGATTTTATGCAAAGTATTTTGAGCTTCTCAGCTAAGAAAATACTAATTCTTAAATCAGCACTAGGGATGAATATTAACTCTAGACCCTTCTGACTGGTGTCAGTGCTGGATGGAAGCTTGTTGATGTTTATGCCCAACCTGCCCAGTGCCAGTTCTGTTCAGGAATATAAATTATCTTCCAGCACCAGATATAAGGCTGATGCCAAGGACATAATCTTAACTGCTTCCTAACTTAGTCGTGAACTAAGCCTGAGCTGTAAGCCAGAGGAATGTGCTGTATCTAACCTGGAGCCATTAGCAGCCTCCAATGTCATAAATCCAGGGAGTGGAGAAGCCAGTGCAGGTGACTGGACAGCTGGAGCTGTTTTCTCTACATATGAGGGGGAAAGGGACCTCTGAATAGCCCAAGGAAGTGCTCAGTGTGGTTGGAACGGCCGCAAATCTACTTCCCTAGTGCTTCCTTCAGCACATGTTACACTTGACCCTGCCAGCACTAAACGCCAATAGGAGTCAAGTCATTGTCCCCAGTGGCAGATTAGACTGCGTGGTCATTGTTGGGAGTCCAAGATTTCCCTCTCTTACTCTGTTTAAGTGACTGCTTGGATGTGTGTCCAAAGTAAACATGAGCTAATAAAAAATGTAGAGATAACAGATAGAGACTAGCTATTGTGGACTAAGCAGGCATGCTGTGGCACAGAGATGTGTGAGTTTTGCTTGCAGCTTTTCTGCTTCAGTTTTGAAGCTCAGTTACCTGGAACGGCAGTGATACAGATCAAGTATAACTTCCTTTCTATTGTGCTAGGGGAGCTATATTTATGTATAGCTTTTGAACTGAAAAGAGATCTGTTAGGCTGCTGAGGATCTAGTGTCTGCCTTGCAAGGTAAAGTGTGAAGACCACATACTAGAACCGCCTCATGTGAGAACTGTGACGGTCCATGCAGCTTTGGAATACCTTCCTGCATTTCCTCACAGTCTATTTCCTTATGGGCAATAGATGCATTTTCAGTTGACTTTTTGCTTTTCCATTTACTCAGCACACAGATGTGAAGCCCATTGCTGTAAGATAACATTGAGACCAGGAGTCTGTGTGGGATTGTAAGGAGGTGAGATATCTCAGTGGCTATCAGGAGTGCCTAAACTTATGGTAAAGGAAAGAATGAGATTGGGAGAGGATCAAAAGTCTTTCTGTGTGAAGCCTCTGTAAGGCAGTGAGGGTTGGATTGTCCCTGTATTCCTGTAATGCAGTGGTGTTAAATGCTTTGTGTTCTAAAAGGTGCTGAAGTAAGTAGCTGGAGAGCTACTATTTGGGTAATGGCTAGTTTAAGTGTTTGTATGTTGCTAGCATACATAACCACTGTGTGTCTGAAGGTGACTGACCTGCTGGTGTTCTTCTGTAGTGGCTTTCTTAGCTTTGCTCTTCCCTTTGGCTCTGCTGGGATAGTATGGTCTTGCACTCCATCTTCCAGCCTCCTCTTTAATGGAACAACAAGCGGTGATCAAAAGGTTATAGAGAAACTGAGGGCTGAGTGTGATATGACATTAAAGGATTAAAGGCTGCTGGGCAATAATTACCATAAATGATGCAGACAAGTCCAGATCTAGGAACAGTTTTCCCTCTTTCATCCCAAGCCAGTCATGGCTCATGCTGACAGCACACCTGGAAATGAGGTAACCGAATACTCTGCCCACACTGTTCAGATTTGCTGGGGCTTGGGCACAGACGTAGCATGTGTTTTCTCTGCTCCTGGGCAACCTTTGTTCTCCTGTAGCCAGGAAGTCTTACAGATGACGTGAGACAAGACAGGGTGCTTCTGTTCCTTTCCCGCCAAGGACGCTCCGAAGCCACCTTAGGTATGACTTTCCCAAGAAATACCCTTTCCAGGTGTGGAGATCTTGCTGCTATTGAAGTATGAGGCAGAAACACTGCCAGCGCTGCCTGAACATGTTATTTAGGTCAGTTGCAAGGAAGATGGCAACATGAATCAGAAAAGGAGTTGGAAGAGAAGGAAAGTCATTAGACAGCACCTTGATATCCCCTGCCAATGCAGGATTGTTCTGTGCCAGCACAGAAGCGCAGTGAGGGATCACATTCATTGTCTTCTGTGATCTGTACACTCCCGTAACTATGAGTAGTTGGACTGGAAATAAAAGAGAAGGCTGCATAGAAAAGCCGTGCCTTTACAGCTCTGCATCAGTGTACCTATTCCATGGTGTATTAACAGATCTCTTGGAAACGGAGAGATAGAACAAGGTCTCATTATCCCTCTGGAAAACAAGATACATCAGAGTAATTGCTCTAACTGTCCATTTTGGGAGAATGAGGCTCCAGAAGATGCTTCTGTGGAGGCACAGTCATCACATTTTGCAGTGGAGCACTGACCAAAGTGGCTGGGGTGAGCATCCATCAGCTCATCAGCATGATGTGCCTACTGCACCGTGGTAGCACCGTGGAGCTTTGGTGGTGCATGGGAGTGAAGCAAAGCCAACAGCCTGGGTGCACTGGGCTGGGTGTTGGGCTGAAGGTGTGTCAGTGGTGGGAAGCCTTCTGTATACGTCCCATTGGGCAGGGCTTTGCCAAGCACTCTGTTTCCCTTCCCAGAGGAAGCAGCCTGAATTTACCCATTGCTCTGTAGAGACCTGTAGGCTAAAACAAATTATTCTTATGCAGGAGAAAACACTGGGACCAACCTTAACTGATGAAGCAATTTGCCAGCTTTTAGCCTCAAGGTCCCTCGTCCCGCAGGGCTTTCCAGTGTAATGACTTGGGTCGGTTTCCCAGAAAGATTCTTTTGGATATGTGCTGTTGGCAATACTCTGGCTCATTACAGGCCCTTTTATTTTTGCAAGAGCCAGCTCTCGTTAGCTTCGTTCTCACAGTATTGTTTTCTTTCTAGAAGAAGCCTTTGCTGGCTCTCCTAAACCATCACATGGGAATTGCTTACTAGCTTAGGTTTATTTTTTCTTGTTTTGACCCAAAGCTGCACTTCGCTCCCCTCTGTAACACTGCCAACATCATTTCCAGTCTCTTTTAAGCATGTTTTGCAATAATATCTAAACTCTTGGCTCCAAAGAGCTGCCTTACAGAGAGATTAGTATCTTTTAACGAAGGAACTGAGAAGCAAGGAGTGAGAACAAAAGCAGTATCTCCAGAGCCTGTAAATCCACCCTGACCTTTCCCAAAGACCTCAGCCTAGGCTTTAGCTCTTAGCTAGCAGATAGCAGAACTCAGGGTGCACTTCAGTTTGGATAGTCCTCTGCCCAGTCACTGTTTGCTGGAAATGCGCTCTGCACGTTGTTGCCATCTGGGCTTGACTGTACTATTCTTATAATCTCCAGGGAGCCTTCTCTAGCAGAGCTCATCTCTGATGGAAGTCCTCTTTGGCTGACCTTGCAGTGAGGCTAGTATTAGAGATCTGGCAGCAGCATTCTTCACAGGAAGAAAAATGGCTTGGGAAATGTTTTGTCCTGGCTGGGAAAGAAGGTATGCCACTTGGCAGCTGTGTTCCTCAGGTATCCAGCTGGGTACGTGGTATTAAACTAGAGAGTGAGGAGGTCAATACTAAGGTTTTCGAAACTTGAAGAGAAAAAAGCCACAAGAACACAAATGCCTTCAGAAAAGCAACTGAAAAACTGCCTTTGCTTTAGATGGGAGAACTACATGTAGAGATGGGAAAGAAGTTGTACAAGGCCATGCCAGAACTTGGCAGCAGTGGTGTGAGTACACCCCATATCTTCTGATATTCATAGAATCATCATAGAATGGTTTGGATCAGAAGGGAGCTTAAGGCTCATCCAGCTCCAACCCCTGCCATGGGCAGGGACACCTTTCACTAGAGCAGCTTGCTCCAAGCCCCTGTGTCCAACCTGGCCTTGAACACTGCCAGGGATGGGGCAGCCACAGCTTCTCTGGGCACCTTGTCAAAACCTGTTAAAAAGCTCCTGCTTGGTTTGTATCAGAGCATGCCTGGGAGGCTGTGCCTGGCCTGCAGAAGTAAGGATTGATGGTTAGAGAACTGGCGTCTTTGGAAGTGGAATTTCTCTCAGTTTGGGTTGCAGGTGAGCTGAGTTCCAGTTGCTCCATATGGTTTTGAGTTTGTTGCTTATTAGTGCATATGATTATGTATGAGTGCGCAGATGTAAGCATCTCCTTCAGACTAAATAGCACCAGGGTTAAATGCATTTGCTTTGGTTGAGTCTTCAGGTATGAAGTTTTGTGGCAGATCAGTAAAACTGATGCTCTGGTGAATGTTAAACAGGACTATCTACATCTAAATCTCCTTCCTTGCTGATTCTTCCCATGTACTGCAGTAGCGTCATAGATCTGGTTGCAAATTTCATTGAAATTTGTGCAAAAATGGCTTTGGAGCAGTTTCTGCTTGACAATCCTTGTTGGCCTTGTGAATATACAGCTTGATGCACCAGACTAAAATAATCAGAGTGGGTTTTCTTATCCTTCTGAATAGACGTTTGACTATAAATTTGACTTAAAATTTGTAGTCAAATGTGTCCTGTCACACAGGCAGAATGCGGGCTGCGCATGGTGTGAATAACTGCTCTTGGCAGCACTCTTTACCAAAGTAGTAACTAAGTTGGATCTCGTATGTTGTGACCTGCCCGGGGCATCCATTTGCACCAGCTGCTGCTGTGTCCTGGAGGATTTCCTGCATTGCTTTTTAAAGATTTATATATGCAAAGACAAAAAAAAGGATCAGAAATCCCACATGCACCATGAAGATCCTTTCCTGATGTTACGTGCTGTGTAGTCACGTTTTCCTCCGAGCTCTTTCCAGCTGGCCTCATCTCTCCATGTTGTTCCAAGGGTTTTACCTTTATTTGCATGAGTGAGCCTGGGGTTGTGGTGTTCTGGTTTGCTCATCCTTTGGCAGGGCAGGCAGGTGAGATGTGCTGAACCTGGAGCTGAGAGTCTGAGCTGCTTACAGAAGGAGATGAGGGCTGGATGTGAGGTTCCAATAGGATGCAGGATCTTCATCTGAATCTAAATGAGCAGTTTGCTCTTCAGAGGAACTGAGCTGACTTTGCCTGAAATCAAAGGAGTGGATATAGGTGCTCAGTATCCCTGGAACTGAGAAGCCAAGATACAGGCTGCCGAATACAAAAACCAAGGCAAGAACAAACCCCAGACCACCTCTACCCTCTGTTCTGAGGCTGTAACTGCTCTGGCTCAGCTCCACAGCCTTTCAGGTATTCCTGTTTGCACTCTGTCCTCACAGACCTCTGCTCACTTCCAAATCTCACTGCTCTGTGCCCCTGACGCTTCTATGATGGATTGCTGACCACTAAACCTGTGGCACCCGTTTGTCTTCTGCTCCCTCCTGCCTGTCTCTGTCCCTCCTTAGTGAAAAGTCTCACTCTTTCCTCAGCCTTTTGCACTCTCCTTAAGTGCTTGGAGCTACCTCGAGGCTACTTTTGATACAAACTGCCAGCAGATTTCCTGTGATGATCCCAAAGGCTCCTCTCCAGGTCTGTCCTGGGTCAGCTTTGTTCCTTTGTTTCCCAGGCAGGAGGGACTCCTGCCGTGTGCAGCCCTGGGCTCCTCTGGCCAGCCCTTGTTCAGCCACACTCTTGAGAAATCCTAGCAGAGAGTTAGAACCTGGCAGATGGAGACTGTTACCTCATGCCACAAAAATGCTTTGTTATTGAGAAAATGGAAACTGTCTGAGGTTTGGGAGCTGAATAGAGTCATTGGTGTCTGTTTTAACCGCAGTTTGGTGGTGACTGCTGAAAGTTCCCCTCGCCAAGCATTCCCTTTTCCTACACCCATAATCTTCAAGTCATCAGAGAGCTGCAGTGATTTAACTCATTAGCTGAGCAAACGCTGAATGCTGTTGCATACTCTGCAGAAACTCTGCTAAAACCTCAGCATCTTGCAGCAAAAAATGGCTAGCCATAAATAACCCTTTGCAGACTGTTGGCCAGAAAAGTGATCCTTGTGGATACTAAGCCAAATCTAACCCTTGTTTTCTGTTACCATCTCAGCTGTGCCTTCTTGTTTGATTTTTTTCAAAAGCTGTGGTAAGATTATGCAGGAATTGCTTGGAGAGAAGAGGCATACACAGAGCCTTGCTGTGTTTTATTGTTCTTTAACACAGGGACGTGAATCCCAGGTATGAAGAGAGATTTCATCAGTGATTTCATAAAGCACATTTCAGCACTGGGCATTTGGGTGTAGAAGAGAAAGAAGAAACTATTTGCAAGCTGCTTTTCGTATTGCTGTGAATAATGACTTGAGTCAGTCCAGAGGAGCATTAACCGAAATCCAAGACTTGTTTTAGTTAAGATATTTGTATGCATTTGTGAGACTGTGGCATCTGATCCCTCCCACTGAGAACATTGCATAAGCATTATTCACCAAGCCCCCTAATAGAGCCGAAAGCAGCAGGGTTAGCTTTTTGGAAATAAAATGAACACTTTAGTTATGTATTTTTAAACTAATTAATCTTGGCGGCCCAAATGAATGTCTTCCAGCTGCTGCAGCTGGTTTTTATGTGACTAAATACTTCAGTGCATAGAAAACCCTAGAATACTGGAAGCAGGAGATATTAAATATTGAATTATTACCCTGGAATGTAAATATGACCTTGATATTTTGAATTTGCTTACCCGGATTTCAAGTGTTCACTTAGAAATTCATCGATGAATACAGTTCCAATCTTGTCGTCGGAGGAGAAAAGTGACTACTCAGCATCTTTGAGTTGCTTTAAATGTCAGAGTGGGGTTCAGCGCCAGGAATTTGCTTATCTGGAGAAATAATCCCAGTTGTTTCGGGCAGAACCTGCGATCAGGATTTCATCTGTAATGAGCTGTTTCCGTTCTAGGGCCCTGCTTTCTGTGGGCTTACAGTGTAACCATCAAAATCCTTTCCAGGCTGAGCTCTGCCTCCTAAGGGCTTTGAGAGGTTTTATTTAATAGAGAATGCAAAAACCCATTGTAAAACCAAGTAGCAGTTGATTTTCAGGCTGTATCTTAGCAGTTTAGAGCCCATTCTGGACATGTGGTGTTCCTGTGAGTGTGAAACAACCTTACTGAATGATCCAAGCCCACGGGATTTCCCTCCTGTGAGTGTATCGGAGGTTAGGTAATTTCTGTTGCAGGTCAGGTCTGTGTGGCTGCTGATCATGCTATTTTCCACTAAAACACCATTTATCCTAACTTAGGACTTTTGCTGGAAAAGGTCTTTTTTTAAGGCTCTTCAAATGAAATTGAATGAATAATATTAAATATCTGTCTGAAAGGCCTAATTTCAGCATGGTTGAAGACCAAAATTCCTCCCCGAGGTCTGCATCTGATGGCAATATTCCCAGGTATTGCTTAGCATGGGAAGATGGTGAAGAAAGAACAGCAACAAAAACCATGTGGATCATGAAATGTTTCTGAGTGGAAGGACTGCTTTTGTCAGCATCGTGATCCCACATACCAGCCTAAACTGCTGCCTCTTGCCTGGCTTTTGACCTCACCTTGGAATTCTGCTACGCTCATTTGAGGAAAACATGGCTTTTTCTCTTCCTCAGGAGTAACTCATTTTGAACTGATGTGTAGCTCCTGGTGCTCCACTAGTTCAGTGCCTTCTTCCAACCCAGAGCACTCACTTTGAAAGCCTAAAGTTTAAATAGCAGGAGCAACTAGCAAAGGCATGGTGTTAACTTGGTTGAAAGATGTGCAGTCTGGATTAACTGTACTTGATAACTGAGCAGTACTGTGTCTGTCTATCATAGAATGGCTTGGGTTGGAAGGGACCTTAAAGCTCATGTCCTTATCATCCTTCCCTTCCTTCCTTTTTTCCCTGCCTGTGACAGAGTTCAGTTTGTGGAATCTATGTGGACATAGGTCTATAACATGCATTAGTGGGTGTCACGGTTTGCAGGCTAACAGGGATATGTGCTGCATCTCAGAAGAAGAAAGATGGACAGGGACTTGGATCTTGGTTCCATTTTTAGTTCTCCCAGGCTTGCCTTGTGCCAGAACCCAGCGAGGTGCAAATCCCATGAGGGAGATAAAATGACTGCCTGCCCTGCAGGTATTACAAGGGTAAATAATGTTTTTGCTGGTGACAGCCGTTAGGGAACTGAGGAAGCACCAATCCCATGAGAGTTACGGGATGTTGGATCTGTAAAAACTGAGTGCCCTTTCATTTATGGTCTTGCACTGGATCATCTTATTTGTGTTATTTGCAGCAGGGAGTCAAGGAGCTAAACTACGTTCCAAATAAAGAAACTAATCTTTAGCTTGTGTCCTTAAATGTGGATTAGTTATTCTCATCTGCCTCTTTTCGCAGCACATGGAAATTTCCAAAGAGAAAAGTCAGCCTTTATATTTTAAGGCATTTCAGTGGCTACCTTTAACTCAGGGAACACTTCATACCAAGAAAATTGCTACCATGCCTAACTCGGAGTATTCTGGAACATGTAGAGTAATAGCAGTACTTACTAAAGAGTCGTTAATAGCAAGAAGTATGCAATGTTGCATGTAACTCAGCCAAGGGAAGTTTTGTTTCTAGTATTTCTCAACCCTGTGCAAACATCATGTAACTCGCAGCAAGATTAAATCTGACCCACTGTGCTTGTGTAGAAGTCTTGGATGTGTTGCTTTTGGAGAGCCTGAAGAGCTGTGTGTGGAAAATCACAAATGCACTTCAGGTTGGTGAAGGTGTTAGACCATATGCACGGACTGTATGTGTGTGTATATATACATATATGTCTATATGAAGAGTCTTTGTAGCTTAGCTAAGGGATGATGAAATAAGTGCTTTCAGATCCTTGAAAGCTTTAAGTTTAGAAGAGGTAGAGCAGAACTTTGAATAAGATTGGGAGAGGGAAATCCAGGGATTTTTTGAATAGCTGGGTCCCAAGTAGATCAAGCTGTTTGACTCACACTGACCCTTTCCAGTGGAAATCAAGGAGTTCTGCTGCTCACCTCATTCACACCTGACTTGGTAAGTCAGCCTTAAATTGATGTTCATTCGCTTTTCATTTTATGTTACAAGTTTTGCTTGTTCCCTATTTTATTTTCTTTCCTTTTCTGTCATCAGGACATTGAGAAATAGAAAGGATTTGGAAGTGAGCTGTATCTATGTCAAATCAGAATCACAATTCTTCTGTGTCTTCTGCAAATTTAGAGTAACTTGAATAGAAGTGTCCAATTTCCAGTCACAAGTAGTGACATTTAGACCTCTGCAGGAAACGCAATCCCTGTACTGATGTCACCCTTGGGTTTATGATGTGACTGCTTTGTTTCTGGGCAAGCACTTGAGGGTTCTGCTGGCGAAGTGATGATTTACCACTGAGAGTCTCTTGCTGGTGGCACCTGCTCTGACTGACTGTGCTGTGAGTCACTAGGAGAGCTGCTGGGACCGTTGGGTTTTACACTGGCCCATTGCATTCAGCAATGCAAGGTAACGGGGAACTGGTCTATTTTATATCTTGGGCTTTGCCAATCTGGGACAAAGCACTTGGAAACAGAGCTTTTTTGTTCTGGTCGGTCTGGAGAACTGGAGGAGGGTTATTAGGGAGTTAGTGGTGACTTGTTGCAGTAAAGCCCATGATCCTCGACCTGCATGTGCATGCAAAAGAGCCTTGGAAGACCTTTCAATGTAGTCAAAGAGCGGGTTGCTGTTTCTTCTTTCAGTGGATGAGTGTGAAGCACCTTCTCTGCAGCAAAGAAATGGGGTATTGCTTTGTATCTGCTGCTTCAGGGGCTGAAACATCAACTCTTCTTGGTCTTTACCTGAAAGTTGTCATAAGAGGACCTCTGCTAGTTAAAATTCTGACCTTTCGGTTCCCTGTGACAAATCTGTTTTGTGTAGGTTTCCTTGTAAATCTCAGCTCTGAATGAGAGAATGAAGTTCTGCAAATGAGCCACAGACCTGGAACAGGGGCTCTGTAGTGTTACTTTGGTTCGTGTGTCGGGTTTATGTCTGTGAAGAAGCAGTTTTCTTCTCTCTGAGAGTTTTTAGGGACAGCCAGCACTTGTGCTTTACTGTGCCACCCATCACCAGCAGTGTCCCTCATTGCCCAGATTGCCATGGTGAGCAACAGCCAGTTCAGAGGCAGACCCGTGCAGTGGGCAGGGGCATAGATGTTGGAAACCCAAGGGGTTTCCAACATGATATGAAGGCATTTGTCAGTTTTTGGAGCACTTGTGCCCCTTAAAATAGCTGTTTCCACTTAGTCTCTTTGGATGTGGCGCCAGTTTTCCCTTATGGATACCACTGTAGCTCCAAACGTGGCAGTGCAGCGTGGCAGAAATAGGAAATATGTTGTTTCTTAGAGATGTTTTATTAAATATGTGACAGTTACAACTGATGTTATTTATGATGTCTGTTGTTCAAAATGCGTGGTATCTAAGAGTAGTTTTTAAAGGTGCCAGTGAGAAATGCTTTAAAAGGGAGCCTGATTTGAAGGTAACTGGCTCTGTATCGCTGAAGTGAATGACACCGAATGACCACATCACCTAGCAGAGAAATCTTCAGCCACAGAAGAAGGAAACTTGTTTCCCTTCTATGTTGGCAAGGCCATGGCTAAAAGCAGAGGCTGTTTTCGCCTCCCAGTGATCCCGTCTGTCCCCGCTGTGTGCTTTCTGGTGCTCGGAAGGCTCAGCTATGCTGTCCTTGCAGAGCAATACCTTTTTCAGGAGGGCTGCAGCTGGCACATAACAGCATCTCCCAGGCAACAAATGATCAGATCTTAGTTTTGTTTCGGACCACAGGCAAGCAGTTCTCGGGATGGTAACCTGAGACAATTTGCCTTTGCCAGGATTCAGTCCTTCCCCAGATTTAGAAGCTGCTCACATGCTGCAGGCAACAGAGCTGTAATTGCCTTTGCTTGCAGGGGACACCAGCAGCTGTAAAAAGGACCTTAGATTGAGACTGTTCTTACTTCTCATGCAGATAGTCAGGTGGAGAGGCCTATGGTTAGTGATCGGATGGTGAGAGAGGTGTCTCTTCCGTCACCTCCCTGGCTTTCTCTGCTGGTTTTGCATGCAGGTGGAGAGACCCAAAAGGCACCAAACTGCCAGGGTTACAACACAGGTTACCCTTCTCAGTCAGTATAGCTTCAGGAATCCAACTGCAAATGCTCATGTTTGGGGGGCAAAGAATCAAATAGGAAAAGGGAGTATTTTGACCAAATTTGGTGAAAAAATGCACTTTGTCCTTTAAGTAATAGGCATGCATTAAATGAAACATGTCTGGTTTATGTGTCTTTTCCTGCTACTGGAAGTCAAAGTTGCTTTGTTTATTAAAAAAACCCTGAAGTTGAGCAGAGCCTTAATCAGCAAAGAGCTGTCAGGCTTTCTGGAGAAGACAGTAAGGGATCAGACCAAGCAGGTTTGCTTTGCAGCACATGAGCGCAACACGTGTGCCATCACTGCATCCTGTAGCCTGCCCACAAGCTCCCGTGTGTGCTCATTCAGGAGCATGCTTGAAGCAGCCCCTCGATTGCCTTTATGTGCAAAAAAGAGGTATAATCTAAATACCTTTTATTCAGGGAGGGTGAAAAGCTTTGTAAGTGCTAACTTATGTATTGCCCCAGAAAGAAGAATGGCTTCATCCTCGATTTAAATAACAGCTGCCTAGAAGAAAAGTGAAAACTACAGCATAGGGCTAGAATTGGGAGAGACCTTTAGGGAAACAGTGGGATTCCATTAGGTTGCAGTGAGATCTGTACTGAGATGCACAGACCCCAAGACTGAGCAGCCAGAGCAGTCAGCTTGGTTTCGTTGCATTTAGGCTGTGATGTCTGTTTGAATTGCAGGATTCTTGTGCGCTGAGCAGATCTAAGATGAAGGTAAATTGGCCTCAGTGTGCAGTTAGTCATTTCCTGTCATGCTTTCATGTTTGAATTCTGCCGTACTGGGGATGACCTTTATTTCATGGGGCAAAGAGATTTTGAAACGCTCTTGCCGGAGCCCTGGGTTTGTGCAGTTGGATAAGCAGTTAGGCATTTCCATGGCTATGGGCCAACTTTGCTGGGTTATAATAAAGCAATCCAGTCTAAATTTAAACTTTCATTGCTAGATTATAATCCTCACAACATGCTTATTCTTCAGGACTCCCTTTTTCCCTCTCTACCAGCCAGAACACTGTAAAGATCTCGCTGGATTTCTGCATTTGGAAGGTTTAAGGCATCCTAGGCTTTGCTGCTGAGTTCTGTCTTTTGAGTTTGGGGCATGGATGCATTTTCCCTTTTGATCTTTGTGGTCATATGTTTGTTGCTGGAGAATACTGACCTTGTGCAGCACCCTATTCCTCATGCATGGTTGTAGTTGCCGTGTGTTATGAGGCTGTAGCAGAACAAAAACCACGCATGCTACAACAGTCAAGTACCATGAAGCACCTTATCTACTAAGTTCTAATTTCATGTGCATTTATACGTATTCTCTTCATTACTTTTTGATGAAATCTCATCCAGTTATGATTCCTTCCCACCGCCTTTTCTTGCCCATCACTTCATAGTGACACAGGCAAAGAAGGTCCACAGATAAATTATACCATGTGAAGCAACAGACATTTCACTATTCAGATCAGCTTCTGCCTAGACCTGGTGTGAAACCTGGGGCCTGGAGGCCAGCCACTGCCCATTAATTTGTTTTATATGGTTGATGACTATCTCTAGGCTTTGTTTTGTGTTCCTGCATTACTGTTTGTTGCCAGTAGGATGACGGTTAAGGCATGGTCTGCTTAGTGTGTCTGAAAGGCCTGTTCAGCTGTGCACAAGCAACAAGTTCCTCCTTCCTGCCCGATTTTCTACTGGAAGGAGGAAACCAAAGGAATTTGTGGATTGGACATTGGCACACTCTTATGTTGTAGTCTGTCAAGCACTCATTAGCTGATGGTGTTTGTGCCAGGGCTGTTGAGGCACCACAAGCCGATGGGAGCTTCCTTGGCCCATGACTCTCACTCCTCTGATCCTGTGATCAGTGACACTCCCTGAAACTTGGCTCCAACATCTTTCTTCCTATTACGGTCACCCTGGCCACGTCTACAGCTGCTGTTCTGCAGCAGTGATGAGCTTCAGTAGCAGGTTTGCATTGTGTAAGCTACTGCTGCCAGCAGGCTCCTGCTTGGCCAGCATTGCATGTGGCAGGGGGAAGTACCTGCGATGTGGAGCTTGGGGCAGGCAGTCTCTCTTTCCTCCCAAGCCTCTTTGGACACTGGCCAGAATCTCTTCTGGCACATTTTTAAGCCAGAGGTTCCTTAGCCATCCTTAAAAAGGACTTCATTTGGCTGAGAGAAGCTTCTGATGCGTCCGTATCTTACTCCTCTTGCACTTCTTCCTTCAGTTCAGTGGTCTGTTTGAGTCCTGAGAAGTCCAAACTGCCCAAATGGTTTCAATTCCAGACTTCCTGTTGAGCGTGCAGAATTTGCTTGCTCTGTATACATTTTGAAGGAGATTAACAGCTGATCTCTTGAGCAAACATTCAGTTTTAATGTCAGCAGAATGACACAGGCTGCTTGGTCTGAATGTGGCCCAACCGCTCTGCTGCTGTTGGTGCCACCTTTGGTCCAAGCTGCCCTCTGTAGAGGGAGGATTTTGTTCAGAACCTGAAATAGTTAATTAACCCTTGCCTTTAGTAATGATTTTTAACTCTTAAATCATTGCATCCTTTCCTCCTGGGCAGGGCTTTTCATTTTACGGGTGCGTAGAAAGGGCTCTCAAGCTTCTTTCTCTGACACTGGCAGAATTAACTTTCTCTACAGAAAGACTGGAGAAAGGGCTGGAATTGTCTGTTGCCTTTCTCCTTGTGAGCCTGCACTCTGCCGTCCCTTGGTTGGGATATTGGAAGGTGACCAGCACCCATGGGAAGCCTGGCATTTCTCACTGCTGCTGTTTGCACAGGTCTGTTTCTCTTCCTCCAAACCACGTATCTTCTTGCTCCTCGTGCAGATGCTTCAGCTCACAGCTGGATCCAGGGGACCTGCTCGAACAGGGCAGATCTGAGGAGGAAAGGGACAAAAGCAGCTGAAAAGTGAAAGCAAAAAAAGCAAGGTCTTGGCCACAGGAAACTACAGTTTGAATCTCAGATGGGCAAACGCGCCTGGTTTTCCACTGTAGCATGGAAAATTGGATTCCCCTGCAACTGCGGCCTCATTAAAAAGAGATTCTTTCTTTAAAGGGTAGAGAAGGGACAAAAGTCCCAGTGTGCACAAATACTGCTTAGAGCTTTGTCCTATTGCCTTGTATGGGGATGCTGCCTTGTGAGAGCCTGACTTATTAGCAGCAGGTTTTCCTTTCACATAGGAAAAGTTTTGGGTTACGTTCCCTTATCTTGGAAGACAGAATGAAGGATTTAGAGGAAAAAGGTCCATGAACTCATTGGTGTTTTGAAACCACAGCAGAGTTTTGGGCTTCCTGACAGCCTCTTGTCCATGTCAAGATTTCTTGCAGACCATATCTGGTGGAGTCTGTATGAACATCGAGGCCAAAACTACTTCTGTGTGCAGAGAGCTGACTCTGCTTACGGTCTCTCTTGGTTTTGGCCTTTCTGAGAGATCTGGCCAATCATTTCTGGTAATTCAAAAGTTAAACCTGAAGATCATTGCCGCTTTGCAGATCTTTTGAGGCTTAGACCAGGCAGCAGTGGTCGTTTTCCTCCCAGAATCAGCACTGCTGGTGTTACAAAGTCAGTGTGAAAGCGAGCCTGGCCTCCTGAAGATGCATCCCATAGAATAGAATAGAATCATAGAATAGTTAGGGTTAGAAAGAACCTTAAGATCTCATCCAGTTCAAGCCCCCTGCCATGGGCAGCGGCACCTCACCCTAAACCATGCCACCCAAGGCTCTGTCCAACCTGGCCTTAAACAAGGCCAGGGATGGAGCATTCACAGCTTCCCTGGGCCCATCACCTCCTCCTCTGATATATGCTGATACAGCAAATGAACATTAGCATGCAATTGTGCCATGTCACTGATGGATAAAGTGATAAAGATGCTTCCTGTCTCTCATCCTGTGTCTCAGCCTGTTTTCTGAGGCAGAGGGCACCTCATACTGCATTTACCGGAGCTGGGCTTTGTCTCTGTGAGGTGTTCCTCATTGCACTTGTAACCTCACTCGTCAGCCTCTCTTCCCTGCAGGAAGCTGCTTTTGGGCAGGACTGGACTCTGTGTACCTGCCCTTAGCAGCATCTCCTGGAACCCTCTGCCTGTGAAGGCACTGCTCAGCTTTGCCGTGCCCATCAGGACGTGGTGGCCGTGCCCTGCACCGTGGCCGTTTGCCGTTACTCACCTTGGACCGGGTGTGATGTCTGAGCCTGTGCAAACAGTGCAGTGCTTCCTGCAGCGCCTCTGGGCAAGCTGAGTGCTGCAGGCAGGTGAGGCTTTGTTGGTTTAAGGGGAAGAGCAGACACTTGAGGGACAGTTGTGATTTTAGCACTCATCTTGATCTGTCTGCAGAGCTGTCAGGAGGAGTCCACATGAAGCGGTTTTGCTCTTTGGTTAGAGGAAACCTCAGAGGCCCCCTCTGAACATTAGGAAACCCTCAATTTGCCATCCCAAGACTGTATTGAACTCGTGCAATAGCCTAGGTCTTCCTTGTAACTCACCAGAGGCTTTAACAGTTTCTGCTCCTTGTTCCTCTCAATGTGGTGGGCATTTGCAGGAGGCTGCCTGCTTTGCTGACCAGGGTGATTCAGACAGCACTGATTTCATGGGAAATGCAGGGTGTTTCCTTACAACTGTGCCAGCCATTTCACTAAAGCTGTTGCAGAGCCCAGAGCAGCCTGGGCAGGAGGTTGGTTTGGGCTTGGGCAAACAACTGTGGTGCAAGCTTGGTGCATGCACATGCACAAGCACAACATCCCAGTGCTGCAGGTGGCGGCTGTGTGGCCATACACCCAGCTGATTCATTTGTCTCCTCCTCCAACTGCAAGAACTGTATCTTCCGTGTGTTTGAGAAATGACCTGCAGCATCCTCCTGCTGTGCTGGGGATGGGGGAGCTGCCCATGGGTGAGGCCCATGGTCCTTGTAAGGACTTTACCCTCCCAGAGGAGCCCTTCATCCTTGAGATTTCCGAGCTGTCCGTGGGGAGGCTCAATGCTGGAAGATGGATCCAAGGCGAGATCCAAGGGCAGGAAGTGACTCAGTGGTGCTCCAAGCAGGCGGGTGAAGGCTTGATGCAACACTGCTCCTGAGGCTGCTCTGTGCAGGCTGGGCTGCGCTGATGAAACACCCGGCACCTTTCTGGCAAGGTGCCTCCAGCCTCTCACCTGAAAGCAGGATTTCCTTTAACAGCAGATGGGGGATGTTGTTCCCACTGTGCCAGGTCTACAGCCATGCTCGTGGATATGGGAGCAGAGCAAGAGAGAGGCAGCAGCATGAGGAGGTGCATGGTGCCCTATGGAGCTGGTCCCCACCACCCTGGAGAGCCTGGGCTGGGGTGTGCAGTGACCGTGAGCAGATAGGAGGAGCAGTGTCAGGACTGAAAACATTCCCAGCGGAGCAGAGGGGCTGGAGCTGCTCCTCAGGGCAAGCAGCTGGTTTCCCTTTTAGGGTCAGAGGCAGGCACAAACAATTTCACACAGATTCCAGGACCCATAATGGTTCTGGAAAGCCGACGGGAACAAAAAGTCTTCCTCTCCTCCTCTGACCTTGCAGCGTGTTGAGGACCATCTTCCAAAGCCTTGTCCCTAGGCGGTTTCATCCTTACATGGGGAACACTCGCCTGTCCCAGCAAGGTTGTGCTGTCTCTTCTGTTTAGGTGTGAGCTGCAACGGCGTGAGCAGTGCTTGGAGCAGCCCGGGGAATAGAATAGGCAGGAGCCAGTCAGTTAAAGGCAGGTCTGTACCTGTGTCCTGGAAAGATTTAGTGTTTCCCTAGGAGCAGCCTTATGAGTTGCTCTGGGATCACTTGGTGGAGCAGCTGGTTGTGACCTGGCAACAAGCTGATGTGAAGCTGCACAGGGTTGTAGGTTCACCATGTACATGAGACCTCTCCCTGGAGCAGTTCACTCAAAAGGGGGGTGGAACCGTTCAGTGACTGCGTGCCACAGAAAGCCTGGCCCTGGACACTCTGTACTGCCTCCTTTGCATAATAGCTCCCCAGTTTATGGACACTAAAATGAATGTGTTAATCTCCTGGGGCTGTTGCTAAGCCACCTGCTGTGTTGCTGTGGACAATGACACCGGGGTGGTGTTAGGTGCATGTTACTCTCTAATTAGAAAGTGGGCTCCGCTGGGTGTCCTTGACAAATTGCTGACCTTTCCCATACGTGAAGCTATTCTGAGCTCTGTTCCAGACTGATCAGATTTGTATCCCGGAGCACTTTAAATGTTGTTTGTGAGAGGAGCTCTTGTTCCCAAAGCTGTTCGTGGGCACAGGAGAGGAACTGGACTTCCTTTCTTCCATGGGCACAGCTATATCTGTCAAAGGGAAAGGCTAGGCAGCTGGCAGGCATATATCTGTTGTTTATTTTTGCCCTCAGACAGCTGGGAGAATGCCCCACGCCCAGCTCCATCGTCCCCATGTATGAGGGACCTGCTTCGCTCCTTGTCCCACCGGGACCGCAGCCATGTGGTAATGGGCAAGCAAACGCTCTCTTAGCAACTGGAATCCCATCATTTCAGGGCAACACCTTAGTTAGCATTTGAAGGCGTTACTTACATCACCCTTGATCACAGCTAATGTTTACAGGGCAGGGCAGACTGCAAAGTATGATGAGCACATGTGAATTAGCACATAGCAACTGCCTGTATTGTGACTTCTCAAGCTAAGCCCCAGTTAAAGGGGTTTGTAAATGCATTTCTTCACCAATGGAGACAATTTCCAGGTTCTTCACCACAATCACAGTAAGAATTGGGGGCTTTCGTACTATTTCTTTTATTCCTATTTCTTTTGTCCCACCTCCCTCTTGTCCATGAACTTGGTCTCCAGCAGTGTTGTGTCCTTGGGGGGATGAAGATGCGGAGTTTGCTTTGGCATTGCACGGGGCTTTGACACTCCTGCCCAGCACTGCATGCGAAACCAGAACAAAGAGAGCAAACAGCTTATCTAGTACAAATAACCCTGAGCAAACTTCCTGGGGCTGTTCCGTTTCTTCTGTGGAAGAGGCATCGTGGAGTGTGATCCCATCCACTCTCACAGCAGTCTTGGCCACGTCACACTCCTGGAACTTGCTCTGCATCAGCCAGGGGCTCTGCCTCCAGAGCCTGAGAGCCGGAGCTTGTCTCCCGCAGCATGCAGCACATATAGGTACATTTTGGGGAGAAACTACTCAAAGTGGGGGCGAGCAAGAGTCTTCCTTGGTGTCGTATGGTTTTCACTTCCTCTGTGTCGTGCATCCTGCGAGGGACTCGCAGTACTGCTGGTGAGTGCTGGTAGGGAGCATTGGTGGGCTCAGGAGTGCCAGCAGCCCTCGGTGGTGAAGGAGCTGAGTCCTGGCACTGCCAGGAGCCTGAGTGACACAGCATTTGGGATTGAAATGTTCCTGTCCTGTCACTTTTAATCCTGGGTTTGATGATGGTGATAGCTCAGCTGCTCTGGGAGAACAGGTCCTGAGCACTCGCTGTGGAGCTGGTGCTCCCGCCCATAGTGTTCCTGTGTTTGCTGGCACTGGGTCTCAGGGGTGCATGTGGAGCTGGGGGACAGCACCTGCCTCATCAGGGTGGTTTGTGGTTCAGCACTGGGTGTTTTTATCTGCTCACCTCCTGTCCCTGTGACACAGGGAAGTGCTGTCCCTTGTTTTGAGCTTGGGGCCTGGGACTCATGGATGGATGGTGTCAGGCACAGCAGTGCTCAGGAGGCCGAGTCCGTGTCACCAGTAAAATCCAAGCCTTCCCCACTGAAGTTACTTTGCCTTTCCTTGTGTTTTCTCACGTCCTCTGACCCCCTATTCTAGGACCACAGAGATAAAGCACAGCCCATTGAGCAAACACGGCAGCTCCCAACTCCAGCGGTACCGTCACTCCCAGGGTAAGGAGTGCTCATTAGAGGCCCTTTTATTACAGACACACCTTGGAAAGTTCCCTTCAGCAGGGCTGAGGAGGAGGAGGAGGAGGGTTATTAATTTGATTTTCATTCTTTGCCAGAGAGAAAGGTCCCAGGCAGCTTCAGGGAGTGAAGGCAAGCGGGGTGGCAGAGGAGGTGGTGGGTGAGAAGTGGCCAGGAGCCATGCAGGGTGCTGGGGAGGCATGGGAGCTGCTGCCCAGTGGGGTCAGGACCTCGTGGGATGCCCCAGAGGGAGGGCAGAGCTGGGCAGCAGGTCCGGTTTGGCACCCATCAGCTGGAAATAGTCTCTGCGAGCCTGGGGCTGCTGGCTGGGGGCACTGGAGGATGGGCTTGGTGGAGCAACAGCCCCAGGCCATGGTGCTCGCAGGGGCAGGCCATGGAGCTGCTCCTGCAGCCGCAGCCACGCGCCGCAGCCTGCCATGCTGCAGGGCATGGGGCGGGCAGCAGTGGCCGGGCAGCAGCTGGGTCACCAGTGTCTGAAAAGGGACTTTGTTCCCCCTCTTGGTCACGTAGCCATGTGGGAATACTGCATTTATTCACCACCAGGCCTATCAGCACATACCAGGCTTGACAACAGCTGGGAGCTGTGTGGCTTGACCAAGAATAGCCCTGGGGAGCTCGGGGCCATGCGTCAGAGCTGTCTGGATCGGCTTCTGTCCTGAAGGCTGCCTCCCAGCCTAAGGGAGATGGCCAGAGAGACACAGAGCTTGGCCATGAGCTTTGTGTCCCATTAAATGGCAGATTGAGCCATAACAGCTCTTTCTGAAGTGGGTGGGTTCACGAAGGAAACTGCAGCGTGTGGCACTCTGCTGCTAATGGCTCCGATGTAATTCCACGGGCTTGTCTGCACTTGACAGCAACCTGCATTAAAGCAGGGTGTGATTTTGCAAGTGGAAAACTCCATAGTTAGGAATAACCAGGCTAAACCAAACAGAAAGAAGATCCTCTTGTTCTGGAGTTAGTGCTCCAAAGGAAGGGAAATAGTTCCTCAAACCTCTTGTCTCAGAGGGTGACAAGGAGCAATGAGAGATGCCTGATCTGCACGCAGCACCTCTGTTGCTTGTAAACCACCCACCCTCCTGAGCGCTTTCCCCTTGAAGAGTGGTTGTAGTTAGAGCAACGTGGGCAAAGCAGTTTGTTGGGATAGCTGGGCACAGCCCTGTGGGGTGCCTGATTCCTGCTTCCTTGTGCAGCAGCTGCTTGAAAGTCCTGGAGAAGCTCCAGCATTGGAACTCCTGACAGCCCCATCGGGCAGAGCATCAGCTGCCGGGCTGGCAGGAGGAATCTTGCTGTTGGGCCAGGGCCATGCTGGTGTCTTGGTAAACAGGTCTCCCTCCAGGTGGCTGGCGCTCGGATGTGACAGTGGATGTGCACCCACACAGCGTGTGCATGGTCCTGTTGTCAGTGCCAAACCAAAAGCTTTTAATGCACAAAAATTGTCTCTTTTGGTCCTCATTTACACTGTGCTTCCCAGCAAGGAGGCAGATAGTGAGAAGCTCAGCTGCATGCTCATGTGTCAGGGTTTCTCTGAGTGGTGCTCCAAGTGTTGAACTTGAGTATAAACCTGAAGCAAGGTTCATCCCAGGCCCTGAATGTGTGCAGGCTGTTTTGGAAGTGCACACAGGCACGGAGCAGGCGCAGCAGCTGTGTGGCTGTTTGTTGGCTCAGTGCAGGGGTTCATGGTCCTCGTCCTCTGGAGATGGCAGGGCCGTGCAGGGACATCTCAGGCAGTGTAAGCTGATACCGACCCAGCATCTCTGCTGATCTCTTAGCAGGTGAAGGAGGCCCTCAGACTGGCACCATGACAGAGTGCTTTGACTGCGACAACTGCAAAGAGTCCTTGTATGGGCGCAAGTACATCCAGATGGACAACGGCCCCTACTGCATCCCCTGCTACGATGCCCACTTTGCCAACACCTGCGATGAGTGCAAGGAGCTGATCGGCCATGACTGCAGAGTGAGTGTGGGACCCCGCAGCTGGGCAGGGTGGTCCCTGGGTGATGTGTCCCCTCCTCATCTCCGCTGTCCTCCCCAGGAGCTGTACTATGAGGATCGCCATTACCACGAGCACTGCTTCCGCTGCTTCCGCTGTGACCGGTCCCTGGCCGATGAGCCCTTCACCTGCCAAGGAGAGGAGCTGCTGTGCAATGACTGCTACTGCAGCGAGTTCTCCTCCAAATGCATTGCCTGCGAGAAGACAGTCATGCCAGGTAGGAGCAGGCAGAGTCAAGCACTGCAGTTGGTTCCTGGTCCCAGCAGTGTTGGGGCTGGGGGTTCCAACACCAGGGCAGCAAGGGAGAGAGATGAATTTCTGTTCCCTTGGCACTTTGCTTGTCTGCCAAGCTGTGATCGCCACAGCAGCCCTTTCTGTCTGCTCCTCTGTTTCCATGAGGAAGTGAGCTGGGGGGGAGACAACAAAGGGTTTCCTGGGCATTTCCTGGTGTGTGCTGATGAGGAGAGAAGGAATGACTGAAGGTGTGTGAGTGTCTCTGGAGGTGGCCTGAGGCAAAGGCGTGTCTTTGCTTGGCCATTCTGGCACCATCTTCATATATAGATTACAACAGGCATCTCTGCCTTGGCCTGTGTGCTGGTGCTGGGGGCATGTTCCTGCAGCCCTCCCCTCGGGGCTGTGGGGTGGGCAGGGTGTCCCTCTGCAGCTGCCTGCGGTCCTGTGCTGCCACAGGGCGGGCAGGCACAGAGCTGGGTGTGCAGGGCCACTTTACAGCCCATGTGTGTGCGAGTGCTGCTCCCTCCTGTGACTGTGAACTCTCTCTGCAGGATCCCGTAAGCTGGAGTACAACGGACAAACCTGGCATGAGCATTGCTTCATATGCAGCAGCTGCCAGCAGCCCATTGGGTCACGGTCCTTCATCCCAGACAAGAAGGATTATTACTGTGTGCCCTGTTATGAGAGCAAGTTCGCTCCTCGCTGCACTCGGTGCAAAAAGGTATTGTGTGACCCAAGAGCAGCCCATAGTCCCCGAGTTCTTGGATCTAGGGATATGTTCTCTGCTCCTGTCTGAGCCTCACCAGAGAAGGGTTCAGGCTCCAGCACCCCCATGTGTCACCAGTGTGTGCTCTCTCCCCGCAGACCCTGACCAAAGGAGGAGTGACTTACCGGGATGAGCCGTGGCACAAGGAGTGTTTTGTCTGCACAGGCTGCAAGACCCCCCTGGCTGGCCAGCAGTTCACCTCCCAGGATGACAACCCCTACTGCATCAAGTGCTTTGGGAACCTCTATGCCAAGAAGTGCAGTGCCTGCACAAAGCCCATCACAGGTGAGCAGAACAGCTCTGGTGACAGGGCACTTCTGCATGACCTACCTGCCCTGTTTCAGGGCATCTGGATGTCCAGACATGTGGTGACTTCTCTGGGTGAAGCTACCCTCTTGAGCGCACGTGTCACCCACGTCCATATGATGCTCAGACATGCCTCCAGCATGCAGACTTGCTCAAGGGTCTCCAGCCACTTTAAGCCTCCCAGGGACAAATGCTGGGGAGTGCAAAGCGCCCTGAAGCATGTCCCCCACAGAAACAACTGTAGCCACCTTCTGAGGAGCCCCAAGAGAGAGAATCTCTTTGTTGCAGTGGTCCTGTGGTCATTTGTGTCCCTTTATCTGCATCTTTCAAAGTGGTTAACTGTGCCCCTTGGGAGGAATTCCTTCTGCCCAAGGTTAAAGGCTCCCAGAACGACCTCTCTCAGCATTATCTTGTGTCTCTAGCTCTCCTTGTTAGAGGCTAGTTGCCGTGCCCTGTGGAAAGATTGCTCGTAGACCTGGAAAGTCAGAGACTTCCAGCCGTAGCTGGAGCAGCAACTGCTGCAGGGGAGCCTGGACCTGTTGTACCTGCCTACAACAGGGGAAGCAGAGGGTCCTCTTCTGCAGAAACCCTTGGGAGGTTCTGGCCTCCTTCCTCTTCTCCTCCACTTGACCTTCCTCTCTGCAGCTCATGTCTCTTGCTGCTTGGGCAGGCAGGCAAAGGCATTCATCAGCTGGTGACTCAGAGGATGACTCTGGCTGAGGACATGGCAGCTCCTGGGCACATCGCTTCCTGTCTCGTCCTTATCAGTTTGTCCCAGTCCTGGGAGAAGGGGGTCACAGCCCACAAGTCCAGCCACTGCTGGAGGAGGAAGGAAGCTGCCACAGAGCCTCTGCAGGAGCCTGGGCTGGGGCTGGTGGCAGGAGAGCTCTTCCTGGGATTTCACTGTCCTTGGAAGCTCCTCTTCTCCTCTCCAAGAGTGATAGTTGTGTTTCAGATGTGTTTCATACTGGGGTGGTTTGGGTGCCACAGTGCAGCACCGTGTGTGAAGACCTCATTCGGAGATGACCAGGCAAAGGCTTGGTCTGCGTGGGAAGCTCATCCCCAGGGGTTCTAACGCTGCTCTCTGTCCCTCCTGTAGGCTTTGGTGGTGGTAAATACGTCTCCTTTGAGGACCGTCACTGGCACCACAATTGCTTTAACTGTGCCCGCTGCAACACCTCGCTGGTGGGGAAAGGCTTCATCCCTGACAACGATGAGATCCTGTGCCGCGACTGCAGCAGCGACCTATGAGCCTCCGAGGACACCGTGGGGCAGGGGCTTTCTCTATTCTTCAGGGTCTTTGTGCCAGGTACCCCAACACCACTGCAGGGGCAGGGCACAAGGCGCAGGAGATGGGGGCTGACCCCGAACCACGGTGTGTTCAGGGGGTTCCTGTGCCCCTCCTGAAGGCTAGAGTACGCTATGCTATGGCTCTGTGCAGAGTCAAAGCCAAATAAAGTTGAAAAGGAGCTTCAAGATCCCCTCCCCCCCCCCATTATTTACTCTTTCCTTTTGCTTCCTGTCTGACCAGGCACAAGCTGAGCCCCAGGCCCCAGCTGAGCAAAGGGCAGCAGCAGCTTCAGCCTTGGGCTGCTGGATCTGCAGGCTGGCAGCATGGATTTGCTCCCCCTGGCACACTGCTGACTTTTCTCCTTTCCCCATGTGCTTCCCTTGCTCTGTGTGATACAAGGCAGCAGCTCCTGGTCTGTGCAGCTTGGCTGTGTTGGCCTGAATCGTGGATGGGTTACGTGTGGCTGGCCTGTGGTGACCTGGGCATGAAAGGCATGCTCTGGGGGGAGCTCGGGGGGGACACCAGGCTAGAGTGTGGCCAGGAGCTGAGCATGGGTCCTGCCAGATAGGATCCAGCTCTGGATTGCTGTAGCCACCTCACCGTTTGCAGGCCAGACCCTTTGCTCTGCTCCATAGAAGTGCTCTCTGGTGTGGATGAGGAGCTCAGATCGCTCACAGGTACAGGGTGTTCAGCCCCATTTCCTCCCTGCCTGTTGCCATCTGTGCCAGGATCTCCCAGGGCTGCCTCTGCAGCGCCTAAGCTGGAGCTGGTGCATGGAGCAGCCCACTGGGATGTGCCTGGCTGGGCCCTGGAGAAGGGTGTGCTGAAGGCCGAGAACACTGTGGGCTTTATCCCTGCTCCATCCCTCCCACGGTTTCCCAAGGGATGGGGATGCCCTTGCTGAGCCCACCCGCCAGCAGCACAGGTAACGCTGCAGACCTCTGTGGGGCTGTGGCTGTGCTTGGTGGGAGCACTACAGGGGAGGGCCTGGGAACGTGGGGGTCAGCCAGGGGGGCAGTCAGGGTGGCTGCAGCCTGCCAGGCCTGTGTCCCCCCCTGCGATGGGCAGAGTGCAGCAGCAACCCTCAACCACGCTTGTCCCTCGCTGTGTCCCAAAGCAGAGGTGGCACCTGGGCTGCCCTGAGGAGGGGCTTTGCATCCCCCAAGTCCCTGCGCGGGCCTTAACTGCAAAATGGGACAACTTGAGCCACCGCAGCCCCGCACGAGGGCTCGAGCCATCCTTGACCCAAGGGTGAGCTGGCCCTGGGCCCCTTAAGACCCCCCCTTCAGTGGGATGCTCCTGCCTGCCTTGTCCCTGCATCCCTTTTGCTTCTGTCTTGCTGGGGCACTTCCGCTGACCCTGCTTTCCTGCTTAGACAACCGTGTACTTTTCTGAAAGCATCTTCTTGTGTTTGGGTTTTTCCCTTTTGTACTCTTTTGTCATCAATATCTGTCATTTTATAACCAAGTGCAGGACGAAGGGGCAAGCCCCCCCCAGGCTTCACTTAGGAACAGGAAAACCTGTTAAAATGTTATGCATGTTGAAGTGTTATTAACTCTGTATTCAGACCCTTGTGGAACCCTTGTTTGAAAGCTTTGATGCAGGCAAATCAGAGTTTGTGTGTCTGCTATTCTGAGGAGCTTGGAGCAGTCTCAAGAAGGAAGTATCCTAAACCTCAGCCTCCTGTGTATTTCCTATGGCTTTATATAATAAACCCTTTTAGTGAGGCTTGTTCTCATGTGTTTCTCAAGCAGCAGGCACAGGGCAGAGTTCTGTACTGGGTGATGGTGACCCCCCTCAGTGCTCCTGCCTCCCCCAAACCATGTCCAGCATCAGTACCAGTGGGTTATGGCAGGGAAACAGCAGCTCCCTCTTCCCGCTGTGGGTTCCTGTGGGTCTGTGCCTGCTGTCTGTCCGGGCAGGCTGCTGTGCAGGACAGGCCTGAGCAGGATGTGCCTGATGCCTCCAGGCTGGCTGTTGGGTCAGGCTCAGCATCCTGCACCACCACCGGGGCTGGTCCGGATCACCGTGATGGGGAATCACATCCCGCTGTGCAGACAGGCTCCCTGCCCCTGTGATATAAGCTCCCGCATCCGCACACGTAGGCTCTCGGGAGGTTTGGTGGGGAAGCTGCTGTAATCTCCATCGGGATAACAGTGGTCTCGTCCTGGCAGCCTTCCCCGGAGCAGTGCATGCTCATTGCTCACTCTCATCAGCCAGGGAGCCGCTGATTCCCGAACATCTGAAACTGTTTTCCACAGATTCCTTTACATTTACTAACAGATGCCACAACTTCCTCTGGGCCTGCCTGCCCTGGCCCCCAGCACCCGCTCTGCTCCCTGGCTCTGCTCCTGCGGGTGCTGTTCCAGCACCACAGTGGGCAGCGAGGGCTCTGGCACATTCCTGGCTCCTTCCAAGGCTCCTGCTCTGGCAGCAAACGGGCTTGTTCAAGGAAGAGGTTTGTTGCTGTTGCTGCCCTGCGCCCGGTTTTGCTTGGCCTCCGAGGGTGAGCGAGCAGCCTCAGCCCTGCTGCAGCGGCAGCACCGCAACCCCTTGTTCCTGCAGCGCTGGTTCCAGGGATTAACCACAAAGGGTTTCTGTACAAAGGGCCCCCGGGCTCCTCTTCCAGGCAGCCTCAAGAGCCGCACGTTTTTA
The DNA here is from genome assembly GCA_009867235.2 of Psittacus erithacus. NCBI lineage: Eukaryota > Metazoa > Chordata > Aves > Psittaciformes > Psittacidae > Psittacus > Psittacus erithacus. The sequence continues at coordinate 1,679 of WYDI02023935.1, read as the reverse complement.
GCCAAAAAAGGAAATGACCCAGCTGCACGGAGCCTGGAACATCTGGATTTTATCCCTGTCATGAATGGGTCACGGCTGCGCAGGGCCCAGAGCCTGAGTTGCAGGAGGGGGAGGGTGATGTCATGCACAAACATCCCTGAGATTCCCAGAGTGCGGCTCTACAACAGCCAGGAAAAGAGGATTGAGCACGGGCTGGGGCTGCCGTGCTGAGGTGGGAGCAGGGGGACTCGCTGGGACTCCAGGGCTGGGGTGGAGAAAGAGGCCCCAGCATTAAGTCTGCTCCTGCCTGCGCCTGGGCAGGAGGGAAGGGCTAATTCCAGCTCCCCGCTGGTGTTTGCCCCCTTTCCAGCTGTGGCTGCACGCAGGTTCGGGCAGCAGCCAGGTTACATCCCTGTAATGCTTTGTCTGAGCTCCCCACATCCAGCATGGACCTGCCCTGGCTGCTCCTGCATCCCTCCAGGGGACCAGGAGGCTGATGCTGCTGGGCTGGGGGCTCGGGCTTAGCCCCACAATGGTGGCAGAGCCAGTGTTCCAGTGCGAACGGCTCTCCCCTGTCTCTAGAGTCGGGAGACAGCGCTGTGGTTACAGCCAGGCTGGAGCCTGCAGGCATCCCCCATCTCTTTTGGTTGCCCCTTTGCCCCATGCATAGTGAAGGTCCTGAGGAGGTGGGGAAGGAGCATCCCACAGGATTCCCTCCAGGAACACTGTGTAATGTCCCTCACAGGCCTGTGGGCACAAAGCTGCACCGAGGGGCCCCATTCATGGTGTGAGGAGCAGGGAGGTCACGCAGGGGCTGCTCTTGTCCCACCTTGACCCTCCTAATGCCAGCAGCCCAAAATAAAGAGGCCGTATGGCACGATGGGACATTGCTGGGTTTCAGCTCCTTCCCTTTCCAGGGATGAAGTTTCACGCAAAGGGAAATGGAAGAACACTAAGTTCAGAATCTTATCTCCCTCTTTATTTTTAGACAGGCATCCACGAGGAGGAACTGCCGTACTTTGGGGCAGCCTTTAGTGCAAGACAGTAATTAAAGGCAATATTCTTACCGTCAGTACCATTCTCTCTGCAGTGAATTGGCTGTTCCCGGGGCAGGATCACGTTTGTCGGCCAGAATTAACCCCGATTTCTGGTTGCTTTTGGCTTGAAGTCATTCGTCATTCCCGCTCAAAAAACAGGGATCATTCATGGCTGAGGTGCAAGTTAATGACAGCCGTGCAGCCGGCAGAGTGGGGGCAATCTCTGCTTGGCATTCCGGGCGGATCCGAAGGAGGCAATGAGCATCCAAGTGGAAGCGGAAGGCTGCAGGCAGGGCTGCTGCGGGAGGAGTCCTGCCAGGACCAGGTCACTCCAGGGCAGTCCTGCTGGGTACTGCTCCCTGCCCTGCCCTCGCCTCAACCCGGCTGCCGGAGGTCACTGCACAAAGCCCGGTGCTGTGGAGAGAATCATAGAATCCCAGAATGGTTCGGGTTGGAAAGGGCCTCAAAATCATCCAGTTCCAACCGCCTGCCATGGGCAGGGACACCTCTCACTAAACCATGGCACCCAAGGCTCTGTCCAACCTGGCCTTGAGCACTGCCAGGGATGGAGCATTCACAGCTTCCTTGGGCAACCCATTGCAGTGCCTCACCACCCTCACAGTAAAGAACTTCTTCCTTAGATCCAATCTAAACTTCCCCTGT
>WYDI02023934.1:28497-41069 GCA_009867235.2 Psittacus erithacus | reverse complement strand
CAGGGAAGAGCTTCTGCCTAAGAGCTCACCTCAGTCTCCCCTCTGGCAGGTTAAAGCCATTCCCCTTGGCCTGTCCCCACAGGCCCTTGTCCAAAGCCCCTCTCCAGGTTTCTTTTAGAAATTATTCTTGTAGACTTTCTGTGCTCCTGAGAACCTTTGATTAATCTTTGATTAATCTTTGATTAGTCTTTGATTAATCCGTTGGGCTGAGCTACATGGGAACATGAGCCACAGTCAAGTGCATGGGACCAGGGCAGGCAGCACTGCAGCACACTGCCACTTTAGGGACACTGTGGAGAAACCTCTCACCCCACCACTGTGCGTTTGGTGCCTGACACAAGATGAGTCGATAGGCATTGGTGCCTATAGGACCCAGATGAACTGGGACAAGGGAAGAACGTTCAGGACCAGCAGAAGGGCTGAGTTCTGATCTCATCCTGGGTCACATTGTGGCTCTACCAACACTGCTTGGGTGCTGCAGGACTGAGGTCACCCAAAGCCAGAGGAGAGATGGCAGCTGTGCCTTCCCCTGAGCCCTGGGCTGACCCTGTGCAGCCAGTCTGACCACACACAGGCTGGGGTGGCGATCAACAGCCCAGAGCTCAGTGACAGAGGGCTGAAAGCCTTCAAGGACTCAGTGGCATTTAGACAATCCTCTCTCAGATGAGTGATGCAAGGCAGCATCTTGCTGTGCGTACCTTGGCACTCTCCTGAAGGAGCACGGCACCCTCCCTGGAGCCAGGAGTGGAGATAGGGTCACAGTGACACTGGAGATAGGGCTGCATATTGGAGAGGAGGAGAGGACAAGAGAAGATTTCCCTTTGCTCTTTGGGCACCATCCTGAGACCTTTGACAGATACAGGAGTTTTGAAATGCACCCAATCCCTGGTCACCGCAAGCCTCTGGGTTGCACTGTTTGGATCCTGGTTGTGGATCAAGGGCAGAGTGCGGTGGGATACACAGGAATACACAGCTCTGCAGCGTGTGCCCTTCCTGGATCAGGCGCAGTGGCTGGACTGGGCTGGTTTGACTCGCAGGAGCGCTGGCTGTGCCTGACCTGACTTCAGAGCATGGTGGCTCCACTCCCCATGGCCTCAGGAGTGGAGCTGCTTTTGGAAGCCTTAGAGAGAGCTCTGACATAACGAAGAAGCAAAGCTCCCCCAGCACTCAGGTCAACACATTGCCCTGGCCATCACTGGAGGAGAGAGATGCTCCCATACATCGCTACAGGGCTGCTGGGGACACATGTCCCTGTCAGTTTGCTCCTTGGATGGTGGCCTGCCCAAGCACGGTGCTTTCCAAGGAGGTGACCTTAAAAAGAGCAATCACAGCCTGTGTTAAAGGTTCCTGCTCTCAGGCATTTCCATTGGGTCTTGGCAGGCGCCCTGCTCCTGCTGGCCAAGTGCTCCCACCGGGAGCATGGCTCTCACCGAGCCCAGCCACAGCAGCCTTATATGGACCCATCGCTGAAACCGCTCTCAGACCCCTCTTCTCTCTCCATGACCCACATGGAGATGAAGCCTTCAAACCCACCCAAGGCACCTTCTCCCCTTCTCTCACACATGAAGCCCAGGTTTCTGGTCTTCTGAAGGTCTCATTGGAAGGCAAAGGCCTTTCATGGTTTCCAGGCTCAGCTGCTCCATCAAAATGCCTAGAAAATTATTTTCTCTCCTCTTTTGGAACAATAAATAACCCAAACTCCAATTTTTGGAATAATAAAGATTCCAAAAAGCCCATTTGCTTGTCTTCTTCTCAAACTCCTTCCAAACATTTGCGTCTATGGAAATCCCAAAACCAGAAAGGCTTTCAGCCTGCATTAGAGCTGAGCACAAGAGCAAAAAGGGGCCCAAGTCAGCATATAGCCCAAAAATAGAATACGCGGGTTATCTGAAAAATGCACTAAATATAGGCAAAAAAGTTTCGGGCCCCAGCTGCAGCTCTGGCCAGCAGGCACATAGCGAAGTGTCACTTGCAGGCAGACAGGCTTTTTAAAGGTCCACATCTGTCCCAGCTGAGCTGTTCAGAGCAGGTTCATGTCATACCCCAGTTGGATACAGCCCCATTGCTCTCAGAGCTTAGAAAGTGGGTGATCAAGATTATCACCACTGCGGATGCTCCCAGGGCGAGCATCCCAACCGAGGAAAGCCTCAAGGATGTCCCCTATGCACGAGATTTCTAAGGGGATCTGCAGTGGCTTATTGAAGGGACAGGCACTGGGTGATCCTGCTGGGATGGTAGCAACCAGGCTCCACTGCTGCTACCATAGCGTGACAGCAGTTTGCACAAGAATCCTCTCCAATGGCCACCAGATTGCTCAGATCACCTTGAACTTCAGAAATGGCTTTGCTGTTGGTTTAACCCAGAGGGAAAGGTGCAGGGGCTCCTTTCATCCGAGGCAGGTCATGCTGCTCCATTTACAGCACAGAGTGGGAAACCTTCCAGTTTTCCAGTACTTTACAGCCCTATAAAAGCTTAACCCTGCCCTCTGGCCTGCACAGCACGGAACAAAGACATGCTGCAAAAGCTTTTGGGGCAGGGGGGGCCCAGCGGCATCCCTGAACCCAGCAGCATCCCTCAGGCAGAGCCAGCACTGCTGCCTTCAGCCCTTTGCAGTTGAGTTGTCCCCAGTGGGTCTCTGCTGGCCCTGGGTGGGGCTTTAATACCAGACCCAGGGGGTGGCATCCTCCTGCAGCCTGCCAGACCCCTGCCAACACCCCAGCCTCACAAATACGCTGCTTCCCCATCTCTTGGCCCATTGAGGTGCACATAAGCTGCAGAGGAAGATGAGCATGGCCGGGGGAATAGAGGTGAACACCAGTGGGCAGAAGGAGGGGAGGAAGGGAATTTTGCCCATACAGCTCTGAATGTTTCTGAGATTCAGTGATTCCTGGTCACCAGCTCTTGCGATTAAAAACCCCCTGCCCTGAGCATGAGGACCAAGACAAAGGCAGAAGGAAGCTCATAAAACATGTCTGACAGGGCCAAGCCTTGCTGTCTTTTTGAAATGAGATAGGAAAGGCTCATTGAAAGAGGTCCAAGATCCTCTGAATTCCTCGCAGTTCATTAACTGCAGCCTGAGCCAATGGCAGATCCCAGCTGCCAAGAAGCAGCCTCACCTGCGGCAGCGGGGTTTCTTCTGGGGACAGAGTCATGTTGGAGCACAAGGCTTCATCGCTTGATGCTCGGCGTGCATTTTATTCATGGATTTTTAGGCAAATAGACACTCTGCCAGGCACTCCTGGCACAACCGGCTCAGCTCATGGGGCAAGGGAAGAGGCACCGCTCCCCGCAGCATTGCCCTCAGGAGCTAAGGTGCTTTTGGGAGCTAAGGACACTCCTGCTCCCAGCACACATCAGCCCTTCCTGACCTCCCGGTTTCAGCCACTGAGGAAGCTGGTTTTGCAGACTCAGAAACACAAACACATCTCCAAGCTCTGTGCTCAGATCTGCATCAATGCCCCGGACCTTCGTAATGGCTTCTTTCATGGAAACTGTGTCATGATGTGGTGCAGATAAGCTCTCACAAACAGAGTCAGGCGTTCCCGTCCTCACCTGTCTGTCACGGGACCGTGACAACCCATCATTATAGCTGAGACCAGGAAGGGGATGGAGAGGCGAGGTCAGTGCAGGGAATCACCCCAGGGCATGCAGGGGTGGCAGCTAAAGGAGAACACCAACATAGAGAAGGAACCCAGGCAGGCCACAGACAGGAGCCTTATTTCAATAAGCTCCGTCCCTGGTCTCATCCAAATGAGAGCAACGACACCAGGGCAGCAGCAAAAGAGCGTGTTTAGGAGCACCACTGCTTTTCTGGCTACAAACCCCTCTGAGCCAACACACACTCAGATGAAAGGCTCCTGAGGAACTGCTTCTCCTGCAAACCCCACTTTGCCTGGCTGGATAAGTTGTGTGTGTGTGTGTATAACCCGGGCTGTTAAAAAAGCAACAATAGCTTTTTATTTCCTGCTCTTCAGGACCTGAAGGCCACCAGTGAGGTGATGCAAGAGGTGGCTGTGATTGCAGAGCCACCAGTGCCAGCACTGCTCTCCTGCCCTGGCTACACAGAGTGTTGTGCAAGAGGGGATTTACTGACCTGGTGTGAAGGCAAAGCTGGAGGCAGAGCCAGCTGCCAGGCCTGGCCTCCCCTGAGCTGGGGGGAGGATGGGGAAAGGCAACAAAGTGGATAGAAACTGTGTTATAAAGCATTAGATGCGCCTGGCTCAGCATCCCAATTACTGCCGTTGGGATGGAGCCAAAGAATTATAATTCCACCCTTGGGGCTGGGATCAGTGGGGCAGGTTCAAGAGGTTGCCATTATAGAGGAGCGCTTATAGGTGTGCTCCAGTTCCAGAAGATGCTTCCTGAGCCAGTCCCTGCAGCCAGTGGACTCCACCTGATCTGTGCTGCCCTATAACCAGGAAGCAAGATGTGGTGTTTTCATCACCACCTCTTTCCATCAGGGATCAGAAGAAATAACACTGGAGTGGAATGAAGATGAGTATGACTGACACACCAAGGATGGTGGCACATCCCCTGCTCTGCCTCCCCGAGGTCCAGTGGCAGCAGAGGTGAGTGAACAGGAACCCAAGCCTGGATTCCCTCTGTGCCCAGGGTGGAACTGCACGGTGCAGCTCAGGCTGTGTCAGGGCCATCAGCATCAAGGACCATGTCCAGCAGATGTTCCTATGAGTGCAGGCAGCTGAGCCAGGGCAGGTGCTGGCCAAAACAGCAGGGATCAGCCTGGGGCCAAAATCTGGGGAGAGCAACCAGGCCGGGTGAGTAGAGCCAAGGGTGGCAAAGAGCTGGAGAGACAGGTCTGGGAGAGGGACAGCACCTCCTCAGAGCTTGCTCCAAACACGCTGTGCAGCCTGGGCTGGTCCCTCTGTGGCCACATCATCTGGATGTGCATCCCTGCCATGGCCGTCGAACCCACCACCCTGCAGCGAAACAAGAGGAGCAGCGGAGAGGGGAGCAGAGAGGGGACCTCCAGGGTCTGCCTATCCTCCCAGCCATGTCACCCAGCACCATCTGACCTGCTGGGTGCCAGGACGATGGGAGCAGTGTCCTCACCCTCCCTTGGCCTGCCACAAGCCACCATGGTCACTATGGCAAATACACTCTGGAGCATGGCACACAGGCAAGAGAGGTGCCAGGGTGGCATTGACACAGGCTGCAACAAGCAGGGAGGGATGTGAGCCCTGGCCCCATGGAAGCTGATGCTTTTCTTCCCCCTGCACCCTGGGTCCCTCCCCATGAGGAGGAATATCCATCAAGGGTAGAGGTGGGCAGAGTGTGCATCTCATGGACAGGGTCCATCCCAGAGGGACATGGGAGGAGCATGCCTGTAAGCGCTCCTCTATAATGGCAATCTCTTGAGCCTCACTACTGATGCCAACCCCAAGGCTGGAATTATGATATTGTGGCTTCATCCCAATGGCAGTGTTTGGGATGCTGAACCAGCATCCAGAGCAGGATGAGGGGGCATGGCAGCTATGGGTGCCTGAGCATTCCAGCATGGCAGCAATGCGGAGAACATCGCTTTCCAGATGTTGGCTATTACCGCCTCATTGCTTCCAACACAATGGCAGAGGTTTGCCCACAGGCAGCATCAGAACCTTCTGCCTTGCTGAGCACCCCATGCTCTGCACCCATTGCCCAGCCATGGGGTGAGGAGACCATGGGGCTTGGTCAGCAGCTCAGGTAATGCGTGATGGGCACGAGGAAAGGGTCCCTGGGGCAGCATTGGCCGAGTCACGCACCACAGGACAGACTGGGTGTGACTTCAAAGAGCCAGGTCCCACAGGACAAAGCAGCAGGGTGGTGACTCCTCTCGGGGAGCCGGTCACAAGGGTGAGCACCCAGCAACCACGCTGAGCATCCGGAGCAGTGACAGGAGCAACAGGCGAGTTATGCATTCGGGAGGCTTCAAGCATGACCACGAATGGCCCCGGGTTGAGGCAGGAGGACCAGAGGTCACCGGCTGAGTCACCAGCAGGTCTGAGCACCATGGTCCTCAGCACCGGCCACCAGCTCCCCTCCAGCCCAGCTCCCCAAAGCATTGCCCAGTGCATCCTGCCAGCACCATCCCACCTTGACCAAGCTTCTGCCCTCTCCCTGGGAATGCTTGACCCTTCCTTTTCATCCTGACACCCCCCATCTGTGACAGGAGGCTCTATCCCCACCGCACTGGTGCCATGGGGACATCCCCAGGGTTGGGGTGCCCTGTGCCTCGAGGAGCCAGCCCTCAGCACTTGGCTGGCTGGCACCAGGATAGGGAGCTGGGAGCTCTCTGCTCACAGCACCCACCTCACCATGTCCCAGCCCACCTGGTCCAGGCAGCCACATGCAGTGTGGCAGGGCTGCCATGAGACACAGCGGTGCAGGTACCTCCTGCTCCGGCTCAGGCAGTGGAATGGGCTGTGCTGGGCAAAACATTCCCATGTAGCTCCCTGAGCTGGTTTGCTCAAGGCCACCACCTCACACCGGGGCTGGAGGAGGGCAGAGATCCCTTTGTTTAACCCTGTTTTTTCCACTGGTCTTCCATAGAAGAAAAGATGGGCAATAAAAGAGTGTGATAACACAGAGCTGCTTTTCATTACTCACTTTGCCTTTCCAGTCCCTCTTTGCTCCAGCTGCTACAGACATGCCTGGCTTGCTTTTGCCTGAAAAGGAGGAAGGACGGGGTTGTGGGCTGTGAATGCTCAGCCTGCGTCCTCAGTGTCCTGGATCTGACCCAGCCTTTTGGTATAAAGGACTTGAAAGCCAATATTCTCCTCGATCAGGACAAGCCCCATGTGATTGTCATAAAGGAGTGAATCTAGAAGGTCCACAAGTCTATTCAGTTGCAAAATACTGTCTAGAATACTGCAGATCTGGCTGCAAATTTGCTGCCACATTAAAAAAACTATTAAGACCTTTGATATATTAAAATGACAGAGATAGGCAGAAGGCAAAGTGCTGAATGTACTTAGCAGAGCAAACACAAACTGATTGCACTCTGCAAGGAGAGGGGAGGGAATCGATAGCAACGTTTCATTACTGTTTCATCAGCCAGGTAAATCTGCCACCAGGATGCCATTGACATCGCGTCCAAATGCACAATCCCATTGTCTGGGAAAGCGTGAATGGCTTCAGGGCTTATCCAAATACTGTTAGAGCATCAACCTAAAATAATGCTGCAGTGACAGTTAATAATGAAGTCTGTGAACCCCAGAGAGCTCCTGAAAGGTGTCGGTCTAACCAAGACAGGCTCAATCACTGCAGCGCTTCTGGCTCTGAGATCAAGGGGCCTCTGGTGATGGACAAGGGGCAGGGGTTGCTGAGAAGATTTTCCAGCAGCCTCATTGCTGTCTCCCAGCCACCTCCATCCACAGCAGCCATACTACTCCTTTTATCCCCTTTTAAATATCTGGTGTTCCTTTGTTTTCTAATGACAACAAGATGTGCATCTTAAGGCAGCTCCTCACTCTCTCAATGGGCAGTTCTAGGCAGGATTTGTCTTAAATCTCTCAGGTTTGAGCTGTCCCTGGCTAAATTTGCTCTGAATTTCAAGCTCCTGATGGCATGTGCAGTTGTGTTTGGACTAATCCCTCTGTATCAAGTGCTTCAGTCTGTCTCAACTCCAGGTTGTTATTATGGCAATGATGGATTAACCTGATCTGTTGAGCGATGTGTAGATGACCTGGACTTGCATCACTAACTGGTGGGCAGCTGGAGGTGCGAAAGCTTCATACAAGGTGTGTTAAATTCTTAGTGCTTCCATGCAAGGAACCGGAGACAATTCCATTCCCGGGGTGTGTTTCTCACTGCTAACCATTCTCCCACAGCCTGGACAATGTGAACAACTTAATAATGTGATACCTTTGCTCACTGAAATTCCCAGCTAAAGAAGTATCCATCTTTTCTCTGAATTGTAAGGCTCCTGGGGAATGCTCTGTATCCTCACTGCTGTTTTAGAAGCCACTGTTACCTTCCTGTAGGCTTCTATACTGAGGTTGATGTGAAATGAAGGATTTGAGAGATGCTATGTAAAATGGGCCCCTGCATAGCGAGACCTTTGTTAGGTAAAGGAGACTAAAGCGATGAGGCTTGTGCACTTTTACACTGGCTGTTTAAAAGATCTTTTAATTCCTGGGATTTCTGTGCAAATGCAATGGTGTGAATGCCTCTGCTTCATGCTACTCTAGAGCAGCAGTACTACAGACTGTATGTAGACCAGATACCTCTTGCTCAAGGCCTTGGATGGCCCTGCACAAAGCAGAGGATGTGACACTGCTCCAGACAAGCAGCCCAGGAGCAGGGAGCCAGCTGCTCTGGACTCCCTCCAATGCATTGCTCTCTGTAACAGCTCACGCGCTGTCCCCTGCCTCTGCAACAGGTCACTGCGGAGTACCCGGCTCTCGGCAGCTTTCCATGCAAACACCTCTTGAGGAAGGCAGAGCTCCAGTGTCACTGGCATAAGCCCCCTGGTTAACGCTGCAGACATCCCAGTGCAGCAGAGAGCCAGACTTTAAACACTTGCATTCTCTTTCCCAGCACTTAACGATTTCCTTCTGGCTGGACCGTTCCCAAAGCTGAAAAGAAGCAGAACAGCTACAAATAATTCATCCAAATCTCGCTGACAACAGCAAACACCCTGCCTGTGATTCACTGCCGCAGCGGGGAATTCTGTGCTCCAGCATATGGCTTCTGCTGGAGGAGGTGGATTTGGTACCAGGGGAAAAAACACTGCTCCTGCAACTGCCAATGGACTCTGGAAGTGACCAAGTGAAACCAGAAGAGAAGTACAGAGAGGGGTGAAGAGGAGTGCCCTGGTTTGCAAAGAGTCTTGGTGATGCTTAGCTAAATCCCTTTTCACTTCTTTCCCATTTGATTGTAGGACAGATCCCAGACGGAGACAAACAAGTTGGGTTAGATCTAACTGGGAAAAGCTGACAAGCTTCCAGGCGCACAGCACGTTCTCCAGGTTCCCTCATCAGCCTGTTCCCACTCCTCTTGTGGAGTGAAGAAGGCAAAGGAAAGAGCACATTTAGTTTTAACAGTTGCCTTTCCAGCCATCACACCCTGTTGGCTTCGTGTCTGAGCTCCTCACAAATGAAGAAAATCACGCTGATTTGGAATCAGTAGTGTCAGCTTGGCAGCGCGAACGTCCGAGCATTCCCTCCTCCCCTTTCTGCTTCTCCTTTCCTTTATCCCAGCTGGCAAACACACTTCTATGACACTGGGGGTCTCTGCACACAGGTCTGTGGCCTTGGTAAGCACAGTACGTGTAACAGATCAGAACGCAGGTTGTTACTAACTGTACGTAGCCCTTAGCTGCTCATCCAGTGGGTGCTGCAGACTGTTCTCAAACCCTCTGAATGAACAATACTGTACCAAAGTAGAGCCCTGCTGAAATCCTGGGTCAGAAATACTCTGAACTGTTAAACCAGTGACCCACGAACGCACCACACCTGAAGTGTTCCTCGTTGTATTAAAAAGACTTAAACCACCCACTGGTCTGCAAGCTCATATTTACCCACTGGTCTTTGCTCAGTATTGCCAAGAAAGGCGGCTACAAGGATGAGAAGTGAAACTAACAGCAAATCCATAAACCTTCACAAGTGTGATATGAACAACCACTGCTACCCAGCATGGGGTTTCAGCCAGGGACCTTCCCAGCAGAAGGGGGGCAGGTCCATCACGATGTTGTTGTCGGGAGCTGGTCACACACCCAGGCTGTGCAGCCCTGAGTAAGCTGAGTGGAATGATGGCAAAGTCAATGCCAGCTGATGAGACAGCCTGGTTTAAGCTGCTGCTGTCAAGGTGAGTGGTTTGTAATGCTCAGTTTAGATGATGTCCAAAGGCTGTTTGTCAGGAGCTTTAGATTCATCTTGCCTAACTTCAGCTGTCCAGAGTTTCGGTGTACAGTTCACGTTATCAGCTTGGCCCTTCTCCACCTACGAGAGATGTCTGAAGTAAGTTTGGAGCCCTCTGGACAAGCCCATCTCTCCTTCACATAGATAATGAGCTTCCACTAGCTGGTTGCTGGCGTAAGTAGCTGGCAGGAATTACAGCTTTCCTCTGTGGGTATTTTCATTTTCTTAACACTGTCTTTTAAAAGTCAGATGTAAAATGTTCAGTGTGGCACCAGAAATGTAACCTCACCGAGGGCTGAGAAACGCTGATTGCCTTTCTTACAAGGAGAGCTGCCTTTCATGTAAAGGAAGTTCCTGGCATATGAAGCCACTCAGAGAAACCTGAAGTGGAATTTATCCACTCCTCTCTCTGAAGCCAAAGAAAAGCTGATCACTCAGGCTCCCTTTTTGATACACACAGCTGCTAACCTCCATAAAAGACCCTACGGCTCATGCTCTCTGTTGTCAATCAGCAGCAGACAGGAAGATACCTGCACTACTGCTACTCCAGCCTGCTAGGAAAATCTGCTGTTTTCCAAGCTGGTAAATAAAAGGCAAGCACTTTTCCCCCAGCAATTTATAAAACCAGCAACACCGTTCAGTTTACAGCAGTTTTAACGCAAGAATGCTGAAGAAAAGATATAATGAAAACTCATGGAGCCCAAACAAACTAAATGCAGGGTATTTGTATACTGGCAGAACAAAAAGCTGGTGGCTGATGTAGCCAATGAACTCCAACAGGAGACAACATGGAAAAGAAGAGGCAAAACTAAATGAAGTGTTTTATCAATAAAGGACCCTGGTAAGAATGAATACATAGGAGTGGACTTCCTGGAAAACCAAACCCACCAAAGAACAGTAATGACTACATTGGGACTATTGCTGTGTGAGGTCTGTGGTGGGAAAGAAGAGAACACAGGGTAGCACTGAAGTGGCTGACCATAAGAAAATGAAACATGACAGCTTGTCCAAAATAAATGTTGGGTGAAAACCATCCCTTTGGGACATGGGGGTGGAGTGAAAGAGATCCCTCGGGAAGAGGAAACACCTCTGAACTGTGAACGCTGTTGCACAGGGCCCTGATGAGATCTCAGTTAGAATAATAGTCGTGCTCTTCCAAGCGCAAAAAGATGGAATTCGACTGGAAGAGCTGCCGGGAAGGATTGCAGGGCTCCTGAGGAACCAGAATGCCTTTTGTACAGCGAAGCTAGAAAAGGAGTGGCTTGTTTACCCAGAAAAATGTCACCATTGCGTAATTCCAGCAGGGCACACAGAAAGTGCCCAAACCAGCATCTGTTTGCAAGAACAAAGATGAATCATCCCTGGATTGGCTCAGTCTTAAACTGAGTGTTTCATGAAAGTTCTGTGATGCAACATTGCCAGGTTGCATTCATCATCTAAATTATCAGCGTGGGCGCCTCGCAGAAGCGGTGCAATCAATGGAGCAAAGAACCTTCCAGCAGCAGCTCTCAGTTGCCTTTTGGGCTCTGTCTAGATCTGCACTTTTGTGCTAGGCAGCAAACACGGGAAGCTTCAGAGTAGGCAGGGAGAAGAGACCCCTTCAGAGCAGTATTTGCCATTACCTGTTGGACCAACAATCACTTCACTGTTCCGCTGCAGGACTGCTGATGGTGCCACAATTAGGATATGCTCAAACTTCAGGTGGTTAAATCACTCCCATGCTTCAGTATCCCAAACCCTCTGTGCGTTAGTACCAGCTCACATGCACAGCAAGGAATTTCAGGAAGAAAGGATAGCACGTAAAACCTCTGATGCTGCAAAAGCCACCATGGCTGGGGTAAACACCAGGATATGGGAGATCAGGTTTACATCCCTGCTGAAAAACCCCAAGCATGAACTAAGCAAGCCCTTTTTACTGAGTTTTGTGGTTTTCTGTGCGCTGGCTTTGAGCTCCACAGCACTGCTCAGCTGCACAGTACGCACTGCCAGGTGATCTCAAACCATGGTCTTTCCCAAACCCGCAGCAGTCTGGGTCCCTTTAACCTCTTCCTGATTTTCACAAAGCTTGTAGGAACCCTGAGGTTTTTAGAGGGCTGCTCCTGTGTCTTCATTTGGCCAAAAGTGGGTTCAAAAGTTACTGCCAAAGGCACACGGTGTGTGTGTGCTTATTGCAACTCCTTACAGTCCCAGGCTAACACCCTGAGTTAGTATCACTCTGAAGACAGATTCCAAGGCTTTAGCACGTAACCCACTCATATTTGCCTTGCAGATTTGATGCTTTGAGAGGGCTGAACATGTGAACTTAGCTTATGAACTTCAATCCGTTCCTGGCCTCAGGATCTCCTGTTGGAGAAACATTTGAGCAAACCTATGCTCCAGAAACAATCGCTGCATTTGTCATGAATTATTCTTTTGACCTTTCCTTTTAGCTGGCTTTTGCACTCCAGTTGAACACAGAACAACTGCAGTGGCATGATTGCACATCTGATTCCAGGTGCTCTTGGAGGTTATCTGAATTTCCCAATGGCTTCTATTTCCCTGCACTGCATCAGATGGTGCCGGTAAGCATATAGAATCATAGAATCATAGAATAGTCAGGGTTGGAAAGGACCTTAAGATCATCCAGTTCCAACCCCCTTGCCATGGGCAGGGGCACCTCACACTAAACCATGGCACCCAAGGCTCTGTCCAACCTGGCCTTGAACACCGCCAGGG
>WYDI02023934.1:0-26532 GCA_009867235.2 Psittacus erithacus | reverse complement strand
CACAGCTTCTCTGGGCACCCTGTGCCAGCGCCTCAGCACCCTCACAGGGAAGAGCTTCTGCCTAAGAACTCATCTCAACCGCTCCTCTGTCAGCTTGAAGCCATTCCCTACAGGCCCTTGTCCAAAGCCCCTCTCCAGGTTTAGACCCCTTTAGGCACTGGAAGCTGCCCTATGGTCTTCCCGGAGCCTTCAGTCGCATCCATCTCACTGTAACTGCACACGCATGGGAGTTTATGTAGAGCTGTTCACAGTTTCATCTTGCTTGTTCAGTTTGTGCCCCACATGTTGTTACCAACTTGATTCAAGTTCTTATCTGAAGACTGAGGTAGTTTAACCAGGGCTTTTTGGTGGCATCCATCTCTATAGCAGTTAAGCCTGTGAGGAACCTTCATTTACTTTAAAGACAGCCCCCTGGGAAAATAATATCTAGTTATTATGCAGGAAAAAATATTTGGAGTTTTAGGGTGGAAAACAGTGGCACAGAGTAAAAAAAGTCAAAAGCTCGAATGCATTTCATGACCTGAGGGCTCTGCTCCGCAGTGCAGCACTTCACTCCTCATGATTTCAAAATACAGCTCCCAAACATTCCCTTACAGCAAAAGATGCTTTGTAAGTCTTGTCTTAGAGCATCAAGGTAGGCATCTAGGTAGTGAGGAGCACAGGATCACCTGGAAAAGCTGGGCTGCCATCATACAGGGATTCTGTGGCAGAGATGGGATCTTCTCCTCCAGCGTATTGCTGAACCCAGAACCTCCTGTTGCTTCCTGCAGTCTCCTGCCTTTTGCCTCCGAACAAATGGACTCATTTCCCGTAGCTGCTTACGCTGCACAGTCCCCAGGGAACCTCTGTGCTCAGTAAGGTGGAGAGCCTGTGGAAAAGCCTGTGCATGCATTGCAGTACAGGCTGTAATTACATGATCACAAAGGATCTGAATTGAAGCTGCAAAGTGTCAGGAATTTTCAGAACCAGATAAAGCTTTTAGCTTTGCCTGCTAATCTCTGTTCATTTCTGTTCTTTTATGTTGGTTTTGGATGTTTCAAGTCTTTCTACATCTAATTAGGCAAAATAGTTCAAATTCTCTATTATGTCGTGATTTGTCCTCTTAGAATTAAGTATTTTTTCAGCATAGATACCATGTGTCACAGCAGTGGTGACTTAAAATCCATCAGTATCGTATGTGATTTATAAATAGTGAAGTGCAAAGCACTTCAACTGTAACATTTTTAGCTGAAAGGGATTACAGCTGCCCATTCACTTACTGAAGAGCTTTGCATGGCAGAAGTAAGGAGGCAGTCAGTCAGTTGTAGCTGGTTGCTGGCTTTGTGAGGTTTTGTGTCACCCGCTGAGATGGCAATTCAGTGTGAGACTGTTTCAAGTGTGGGTGTAGTTTTGCCATCAGGAGATCTTTCTTTTCCCACCTTTCAGGATTCTAATGCAGGCCTTTTGCGTATTTCAGTGGTTGAAGGACTAGCTCTGCTGGATTTAGGGGTCTCGCCATACTCTGGAGCTGTCTTCCATGAGGTCAGTATGCATGCTTCATTTTGAATGTGATATTCAGGTGGCACGTTTCTCACTCTTGCTGCTCTCAGCTTGGCAAAGGCTTGTCCCAAAGACTTCAGGCAAATTGGGGTCATGTAGTTGTCTGTGCAGTAGTTGTATATGTAGTGACTAGTACAATGAGGGAATAGAGTTCATCACAGAATAACTGTGCAGATGATAGACATTGTAAGATTCCTTACCCTGTACGGAGAGTCTGAAATAGGGGAAATCCATAATAAGGAAAATACTCTGTTCACATCCAGATGTTTCTGTGAGCAGAAGCCAGAGCAGGGAGAGGCAATGTCATTGTGAATCTGAACACAGTTTTACTGGCTAGCAGCATCTGGAGTTTGTGTGTTTGCTGAAATACTGACTTTAGCACAGGCAAGTACAACATTTACCCTTCATCTTGAGAGCACCTCATTCCTCCCAGCACCTCAGCACCTCAGCACCTGTGGGGTTTTGTGCCCTTGAATCATCTTGTTGCTAGGAAGTTTCATTCATACCTGTACCTCTGAAAATTTGCGTCCCTTCAACAAGTTCTTCTTCTTTACACAGTGTTTTCTCTCTAGTATTTTCCCTTGCTGTTCATCCCCATCACATTATTTTAAAAGTATTTCAAAAGAAACCTGTTTGCTCAGTGAATTTACACCATGTCAGTATACTGCTTCCAGATGAAGCTTTTCTGTCGTAGGGATAATTCAGGAACATGCTCTTCCTCCCACTGTTGAAGGGAAAAGCTGAGGGAGTGAGAGGATGGTAGGTCTGTAGTCCCACTGCTTTGTGTTTTTAACATGCTTTCTTCTTTTTCCTTTATAAAAGGCTCATCTGAACAAGAGGCTCAACAGTGAAACCAGCTTTCGAAAGTACCTGTGAACACCCTGAAAAAGAATAGATTCTCTAGGAAAAACCTACTTTCTAAAGCTGTTCTTTATATGCTTTCTACTGTAACTCTACCACTAGACTAGTAGAACTGAAAAGTTGGAAGGGAATATGATTTTCAAAGGCGATTGTGTCTTTTATAAAGTGTATTGAGAACTTTGCAAGAGAAAAGATGAGTACATGTGCTTTGATTAATCACTTTACTCTGAAGTACCAGTGTTGTAGAAGAGGCCAAGGAAAATTACCTTTCACAGTTTCATAGTGCTACTCCATTGTTCTCATCACATTTCCAGCTGTTTTATCTGGACAGTATTTGACATGGGTTTCTCTTCTGCTCTTTTTTAGACCCCGCTGATTATATATCTCTTTCACTTCCTGATTGAGTATGCTGAATTGGTGTTCATGGTAAGTGCCTCTGGAAAGCTGCTCTTGAAAGGTCCCATTCTGTGAAATGCTGAGTATGACTTTTCCTTTTACTGCTGCAAGTATCAGGGACCTTCAGCCTCTGTGTAGCTCAGATTCCTGCCGAGTTCACAGTTTAATTAGAAAGGCAGCTTTGCCTGTACAAACCCACGTTCAGGCTTTTCCTTTTTCTGTATGTATTCCTTCTTTTTTGTGAGTTCTTGGTTAGGAAAGTATCCACACAGAGGGGCAGGAAACTGCATTTGGCTTCCATTTCAGAGGTTACCTCTTCCAGGTCAGAATATTTTGTCCCCTCAGCCTAATCCCTATACTGCAGTGTTTCTCACTGAAACCTGCTGCCT
Organism: Psittacus erithacus; assembly: GCA_009867235.2. Taxonomy (NCBI): domain Eukaryota; kingdom Metazoa; phylum Chordata; class Aves; order Psittaciformes; family Psittacidae; genus Psittacus; species Psittacus erithacus. Next base: position 23,347 of record WYDI02023934.1, on the reverse strand, counting down.
GCAGAGAGCACCGATGGGTTAGTCCTCCACGTGTCTCATGTAAACTGTTCTCTGACTTCTGCATAATTCAGAAGGACAGCAGTACAACTGTCTGCATGTGACACCTGGTGGAGCCTCTCCCCAGATCCCTGCTGGGCAGGTCCTATGCAGAGCTAAGAGCCATCTGCCTTGTGCTTGGGCTCATGACTGTACTGTTGCCTGGTAAGCCTGGGACAGCTCGAGGCAGTGTCACGCTGCATTAATGGACAGGTGGATTTAGGGAGTCAGGTACTGCCCCGGTGTTACCTTGTGCTCTAGTCAGACCAATGATTCTCTCTGTTACCCTCGCATCTTTCCATGAACAATTTGTTTCCCCTTAATTCCCCATTCTCTCATTCTGTAAATATTAATATCTTTGATACAGCTCATGGCTTCAGAGTTAAGTGATGATGTGTGAATATAGTGTCCAAATCAGCAGTCCAGTGTTTTTAAAGCTTGTTTTTAATTCTGATGAGCTGGGTCAGATCAGAGCCCTTATTCAGCAATGCAGTACTGTCCACTCTATTATTTTTCCATTTCTTGATTTTGCTCACAGTCAATCTGTCTGTGCCTTGCGTTTTTAGATAACTGATGTGCTCACTGCTGTTGCCCTTTACTTGGCCATCCAGGAATTCAACAAAGTTGTGGTAAGCTGATTTGCCGGTGCTGTTGGTCCTCTTCTCCAAGCAAGTATAATTATCTTGTACCAAAGAAAGCACATGCCAGAGGATGCAGTGCCAGTCAGTCCTTGTGGTAGTAAATCTGATCATATCTGGATGATCAATAAACGTGGGGACTGGATGTGATAAATAACTGAGGTATTGTAAGTATTTCTGTGGCAGTATTAAAGTGTGAAACAAATTAGTGTCTACCCTGCTGCACTTGAATGATGATCACAGGAGTGTAGGTTCTTTGATGTGAAAGAAGTATAAAGAATTTGAGGAATCAGTGAGAATGCAATAGCCAATGAAATGATAGGGTCGAGGGTCACAGCACACAAGAGGAGATGTGAGATTTTAGAATGTGTGCTGAAACCCCTCCTTCAGTTGTTGCTGCAGTTTGCAATACACAAAGGTTGATTACTGGACTATGGATTTGGTAAGACTTGAGCTTTCCTTTTTCCCTTCCTGGAATGTTTTACCTTAAGCAGGGTTTGTGTTTGCACACAGCATGAGTTAATACATAGACTGGAAATGTGTAAAGGAAGGAATAAAACCTTCCGGGGATGCTGAGGTGACATAAATCATTCTGATGAGCAAGGTGAAAGTCTGACACCAAGTATTACTTGTTCCTCTCAAATTGTAAGTACATGTACTCGGAGGTGAATGATTCCTCCCAGCTCTCTCCCATAAATAGCTCGTAGAACGTTTTGTGTAAGCAATGCTGTGCTGTCTGTGATCCTAGAGGCACAGTGGTTCAGTATCAACATGAACAGGGAGGCTACATTTTCTACAGCATCTGTGGGGTCTCGCATCCAGCTATGTGCTTGTTCCATGTCCTCTGACTTTGAGGTTGAAGAAATAACTTGTGATAGAACTGCAGACACAAAAATCCTGTGTTTGAGTTACTTTGCTCCTTGAGAATTTATTACCAGCATCTCTCTCCTTCTGACTTAGCATGGCATAGCTCACTAGGTTCAAAATTCTCTTTTGTCTCCATGGAGAGGACCATACAAGATAGATTAAAGGGAGAGACACATTAAGGAAGTTCAAATAAGTAGAAATTATCTGTTTCCTCTTGAATTCCACTTCAGTTGCAGAAGAGAGAGGTTGTTTTTTGTTCTGTATGTGCAACACCTCGCATGAGTTTTGGCTCATGCCTGGGGACCATGTATGTTCTATAGTAATGGAAATCCTGAGTAATAAGAAATAATGACTTTCCTCATCTAACAGTCTTCTGTCATTCTCCTTTGTTCAGTTCAAAAAGCAAAAGCTCCTGATAGAACTGGATAAGTATGCACCGGATGTGGCTGAACTCATCCAGACACCCATGGAAATGCACTACATCCCCCTCAAGGTAGCACTATTGTAAGTATTGCAGTAGGCTGCTTTGGTTCATCAGCTTCTCTTGAGCTTTATTTGTCGGATTTTGGGCTTCAACATTTGTTGAAGATTTTTTCCCCCCAGAAAGTCTGAATTTCCTGTTACAGGTAAAATTCCCCTTAGCCCTGAATACTTCCCAGCATCTCCTTTCCTCCATTATGCTCCCTGTGGCTGCTGCCCAAGGCCACAATCCAAAGATCTGGCTTTTGCTGCAGACTGGAAACCTGTTAATTTGATGATGATAAGATCTCATCAAATGTAAATAGACAGAAAGAAATGGCAAAGTGCATCTGCTCTTCTGTTGAACATCACTTTTATTAGATGCTGTCTCCTTTGAATGTAACTCAAGCTCTTCTCTTTTTCAGCTACCTGTTAAACCCCTACACTGTGATGTCTTGTGTGGCAAAGTCCACCTGCGCCATCAACAATACTGTCATTGCATTCTTCATTTTAGCCACAATAAAAGGTAACACAATGAAATAAAAATGGTTCTTTATAATTTTCTGTAAAGGTTACAAAAGCAGCAGAAATTAAATCAAGGTAGAACTTTACAGATCCGCTTGCTACAAAGACCTCAGTGAAACACTGCAGAAACGAGACTGGAACAAGGTCCAAATTCTGCCTGAAATCATGATGTCAGGAGACTTTATAGTTAAGTTAAAACTTACTTTCACCTCAGTGTACCTAGGAATTTCATCTCTAAAAACTGACTCCTTTTCCTGGATGACTTCAAATAGCTTTATGTTTATGAAGAAATGCGTGCCTGCGTGTCGGACGACATAATGCTTTGATGCTCTTTCTTTTGTATGTGAATGTGCACTTAAAGCGTTGTATACAGTTTAATTTCAATGTGTATCTATCTTGAATTTTCATTCAAAAGCAAGCAGTTCCCTGCAGCTGTTATTTGGTTTTCACTCAGTTATAAACTGGGTTCGAAATGAGCTAATGGAGCTTTGAGGAAGCAGAAACAGTAACCAAAGACCCACAACAAAGACCCAGCTGAATAGATTTTGACAGAATAGCTGTTTCATTCATTTTGTATGTAATGGCAGGTTTCTATTTTGTATCTCACTCCCCAGCTTAAAGTCTTTTAGCATGTGTGTTTTGTATGAGTCACGTAAGACGAGTTCTCTGTTGGATCGGAACAAAAATCAATCTGATTTCCTGTCTCCAGCAGTGCCCAGACCAGACATTGCAAAGAAAGCTGATATAGATCTAATGCTTCCAAAAGAAAGTTTTCCTCCAGTTATTGACTGATTGAGGCAGGAGGGGCTTTGATTTAAAAGCATTTGCAAAAGCAAATGATTGTGGTCTGTTTAGTTAAACTGATTTGTAACTGTTCGCTGATAGCATAAGATGAATAGTTCAGTCACAGACAAATCTGTGCTGTCCCTTGTATTCTCCCTGGCTAGGAGTGTGGCAGCCTCTAGGTTTTAAAGTGGGCAAAGAGGGTATCAGATTATGACTATGATTTTTGGGTACCGGTTTTGTAGATCGGTGCAGAACTGAACACTCAATAAATAGAGGACAGGGACATTTCTGTGTAGGAGAATGTAATTGAAGACTGGGCTTGTATTTTTATTGTTTAGCCTGGGACCTTTTGAACTCTCTTTCTGGTGTTGATAATTGGACAGTGTGAGTACTTGGCACTTAGCTCAACCTGAGATAGCTCAAATAAAGCTTCCTCAATCTAGGCATTCATATTTTTAAGACCACCTGGAAAAGCTGTGCTAATCCTTTCTATGCCTCAGCTTTGGTCTCTGTAAAGTAGGGCTAATGCCACTCCATTCCTTCAGCTGCAGACTTCTGCTTGCTGTCTTCACAGAGCTTTGCTGAGGGACCTGAGACATTTTGGTGATGAGGTTCTCACTCAGTACATGTATAACAGCTGCTTCATGCGGATGTGATTCGAGTGGGTGCATTCCCATGCATAAACAGCAGCCAGCATGGCCTATATATAGACCGAATTACACAGATCTTTCTGTATGCGAATGAGAGGAGAGAGAAACCAATCAGTGGTTCTTCCTTATGGGATAATCACCCTGGTATGAGTCATTCTCTGTTCAAAATTAGTAGTTAAGAAAATGACACTCTTCAGGACACATTCTGCTAAACCTGCCTTTAAGTGGTGGTCTGATAACTGTAAAGCCCCTGCAGAAGGTCATGCATTTCTTCCCCTGTGGAGTTCCTGTCTGTAAGGCTGTTTGTATTTAATGTTCCTTATAACCGAACATCTTTCCTTTCTTTGCAGGTAGTGCCTTCCTCAGTACTCTGTTCCTGGCCTTAGCAACATACCAGTCACTCTACCCTCTCACACTGTTTGCTCCAGCACTCCTTTACCTTCTACAGGTAGATAATTTCTAACTGTTGGTACCCAGCTGATATGAGTTCATGCTGTAGAAGGCAGAAGCACAGTATTGTAGACATCTAAGATGTAAGTGTAGCTGTGAGGAGACGGGTGTAGTTCTTACATTGAGTGCATGAGAAATGACCAGCTTAGCTACTATATTTTCAGGCACAGTTCTGGAAATCCTTGCAGTGTGTATGGCTGAATTGGCCAGAGTAAAGAACATCAGGCAAACTGCTTGAGAGCTGCTCCTTCCAGTGCCACAGTGCCAGTGTTTGGTGCTTTCTTTCATGGATTTAAAATGATGTTCTGAACACACAGGCTTTCTTGTGGCTTATCTACCTGATGAGGGCTATCTGCCTGCTTGTATTTCATTTCCAGCGTCAGTTCATACCAGTCAAACTGAAAAGCAAAAGCTTCCAGCTCTACACCATGCAGTATGGGGCCCTGTACCTGTGCAACCTGGGTGTGCTCGTCTGCCTCTCCTTCTTCCTCCTCAACTCCTGGGATTTTATCCCATCTGTTTATGGGTTTATGTAAGTATACAGATTCTCACTGGCTTTTCTGTCTAGCCCCTGCTGTGCTGTTTCTCATACATCACACACAGATGCCCCACTCCCTGTGCTAAGAAGTGTGTGATCTGTGAGTTTACTGGCAGTGCAAGAAAAGAAAGAGTGTGTGAGGAGAGCAGCGTTAGCCAGCTTCTGTTAGTTAACAGCAAGAATTAGAGAAGGCAGGAGATGCTTTCCATTGAGTTGATTGGAAATGGATTTGATTGTTGAGCTACCATGGCTGTGAAATTTTTGTCTCTGAAGAAATGTCTGCTTGGGAATGGTTTAAATCCTGCTGGAGCATAGGGAAGGATTAGTCCCTTTTCTCTCCAGGTTTTTACCCCTTTGGCATCCCTTCCAGGGATTTAAAATATAGGTCCTCCATCCAGCAGCACATAAGGATTAATTACTGTAACAGAAGCAGGACAGTGAAAAACAAATATTTAAAAATGTTACCTTGACTTTTCTTTTCAAATTTCAGCCTTTCTGTTCCAGATCTGACACCCAATATTGGCCTTTTCTGGTACTTCTTTGCAGAGATGTTTGAACACTTTAGTCTTTTCTTCGTATGCGTGTTTCAAATCAATGTGTTCTTCTACACCATTCCCTTGGCAATAAAGCTAAAGTAAGTATGTTTCTCTGCTGGTTTTGTTTTGTTCTCAGTTGTCTGGCGGAGGTTTATAAGTCTGGTTTCAGATGTCTGGATCTATACACCTGAAAAAGCTTTTTAATAGGACCTGTCCTCCTCATTTCCCAAAGTTTCAATCTCTGTTCCTCTGAAATCCTTGTCCTGCTTCTCTGCAGAGCTGCTCAGTCTATCCCACCCAGCATTCGGAGGCTTGTTTAAAGAGAACAAGGGACAAGAGCCTCTTCAAGCCTATCCACAGTGCATTTGTGCCCTTTATAATATTTATTTCCCATTTCCAGACTCTACTGCATCCTCTTATCCTTTGTGTTTATTTCCTTCTAGGGAGCACCCCGTGTTCTTCATGTTTGTCCAGATCGCAATCATTTCCATCTTCAAGTCCTATCCCACTGTGGGAGATGTTGCACTGTACATGGCCTTCCTTCCCGTCTGGAACCACCTTTACAGATGTAAGTTCTTTGTCTTTGATTGTTCTTTAGGTGGAATGTGAAAGGGCCTGCCCAGTAATCATCACCACTAAACCAAAGCAGGCCCATGTCCGCGAGCTCTTGTGGCCTCTTTGGGGTGTCTGAGAGGAGATTGGTTTTTAATGGTGATACAGTCTCTAACATGTCTTTAGGGTCAGGGTTGAAACTGGTTTAGGAGGGAATTTTCACTTGTACCTTTACCTTCCAAGTTGTTCTGAAGCTCAGCTTTTTTGTAAGAACCTTTTAGAGTCCTGCACAGGGGATGTGGCTTATTTAGAATACATCCATCATTCAGAGCTTCACTGCCATTGAAGGCTGTGTAGTCTGAACACTGCTTCTGCAACTGGGGAGTCCCCAGCAATGAAAGCCTGCACCTTGCAGTAGTTCTTTGTTTTGCACGTGCTTGTTTGCTCAGGGCAAAATGAACTGAATTACTCTGAGCAACTGTCTGGTTTTTTCTTTAATGCTTCATAAAGAACCTCTTTAGCTCTGTAAGTCACCAGAGAACTTCCGAATGATTTTCAAACTCACTCTAGAACCCACTACACGGGGGATTTGGAAATGCTATGTTTTTTCCTAAGTGTTCTTAAGTAACTGCTTTTGACCTGCCAAAGGACAGGCAGAATAGTTCACAGAAGCCAAAATCTCTTCTGGCCTGGCAGTTGTTAGCTCTTTTAGACAAAGTTGTGCTGGTTTTCTCCCCATCTGACACATACTCACACAAACTGATGGATTCTCTTCATGCTCAGTTGCACCTCCTGAGGTTGTGTCAGTGCATTTGGCCTGGATGAGTTTCCTTTTATGGTGCTTTCATTTCCTTACCACCTCCCAGGAAAGTCTCTCTTTTCCTATGGCTCACAGGGTTGGGTTTTTTACTTGATGAGGCTAGGGAATGGCACGCTCTGCTCTCTGAATTGTGATGCTGGTGAAGGGCCCTTCTCAAAACTGTTACTGTAGTGTAGGCACTAAAAAGCCAAAGTCTTCTGAGGAGGAGTGTTTGAAAGCAGGACCTGGAAGGAGAATGCCACAAATACGGACTTCACACTCAAGCAAAGGCACAAGTATTTATTTCAAAGGGAAGTATAGTGGATTTCTTATACAAGCTAGCCAAGGCATTATTAAAGCAAACTATGAGGGATGATTGGAGAGAAATGTGTGTTGGCAAGCACCTCTGCCCATCCCTAAATACCATTACTGGTTGTGTGAGCATGGCTGCTCAGTAATGCATTGTTTTAACAGCTTGGTTTTCTTTTGCAGTCCTCCGGAACACCTTCATCCTGTCATGTGTGCTCATTGTCTGCTCCCTCCTGTTTCCTGTTCTGTGGCATCTATGGATTTATGCAGGAAGTGCCAACTCCAATTTTTATTATGCCATCACGCTGACTTTCAACATAGGGCAGGTCAGTAGAGCGAGGCAAACAAGGCTGCACTTTGGGTGGGTCACTGCATCGGCTCTGTCCGCAGCAGTGAATTCTGCACGATGTGCCTGGCTCTTTGCATCCTGTGTAGTTCCCGCATGGCAGCTTCTTGCCTCTCCTTGCTCCTGCTGAAATCTCACCTCACATTCTGGCACACTAATGGGAAAACATTCTTGCAGGATTTGAGCTATAGCTTAACAATGCAATTTATGGAGCTGCTGTCTCCTTAGCGGACATGCCTGTGACAACATGGTGGTAGTGTGACAAATAGGTTAGTTTAAGTCTTCCTTGGCTTAATAGTGCAAGGCAATGGACGACGAGTGTTCACAGATTCAATGTTTCCTCTCACAAAGTGTGCTGAACAGCCTAAGAGCTTCTTAAACCCCTTCAGGGTCCATCACAAACACATTCCCTTTTTACCTCTTGTTCTGGAGCATCACTGATGTGTCTGAACATCTTGCTTCTGCAGATCCTGCTCGTCTCGGACTATTTCTATGCCTTCCTCCGGCGGGAATACTACCTCACTCATGGACTCCATTTGACAAGGCCAGATGGGACAGAAGCCATGCTTGTTTTGAAGTAAGGATTGTGCCCACCATTCCCACGACATGGACCACTCTAAGGAACATGCAAAGCTTGGGGTGTGTGGGGTGGGTGGGGAAGGGTCCCTGACTGAGATCTGACTTTGGGAATGATGCCTGCTGAGAGAAAGGGCTGAGGTTCTTCTGGGAATACCCTCCTGAGGTATGGGCTCAGTGCAGAGACTAAGAGCTACACATAGGAGCTGCAGTGCCTCTATTGGAGCATCTCCCTTCTTCCCTAAGCTGTGCTTTTCACTACGACCTCAGCCATCACCTCGGGGCAGTCCAGCAGGAACTGGAGAAAGCATCTGAGCTAAAACCAGGGCTGCACCTCTGGTCCGGAAAGAACTCAAACCATAAACTGTTCACTTCACTATCACTGCTTCTGGAGATGTTTGCTTCTCCAGAAAGTTTCCCCTTCACTGCTTTGACCAGTAACGCTCCTGCTTGGCACAAGGCAATCTCTGGGTACCTGGTTCCTAAGCTCTGGCTGCAGGAGCCATTTGTTGGTTCTACTGCAGTGGGATCTGGAAGAATCATGTGTGCTCAGGTGCAGCGGGTGAAACAAATGGGTAACCAAGGCTGACTGACCTGTTGGAAGGAGGGCAGCTGGAGCTGCTGCCACAGGTAATAATCTTGGTGCTCAGACCCTACTAAGAACTGGAACTGGGGTGGAAAGCAGGGTGGGCACCAGGTAACTGCTGTATCCTGTTGAAGCAACAGACACCTTCATCTCAGGAGCTGCAGACAGGAGCATTACAGGGTCCCAGAAGGCGGCACTGCTGTGCAGACAGGTTCCTGCTGCTCCTCCTTTCTGTACGGCAGCAAAGCCTGGCAGTGCAGGGCTCACACTGCACCTTTGTGATTGCCTGGGGCAGCAGCCTGGATGTGGAGAGTGCAACCTGCCTGCCCCAGCTAAGGACCAGGAGGTGTCAGCATCTCCCCTTAGGGCCCCAGACCAAATCCTCAGCCACTGCTGTTGTGCAGTAGTTGGGCTCCAGGTTTTCCACGGCCACTTAACATTATGGGATGTGCACTTCCCTCTTGTTACCCTCTTGCAAGCAGACCAGTGGTGGCTGCTGGCTGTGCGTGGAGGACTCCACTGAAGTACCCTCCTTGGTTTTCCCCATGGCTCCCATCTATCTGCACTCAGACCTGCTCACTTCGGGGTTGCTGCTCCTGCTGCCCCCATGAATGTGAAACTCAGGCACCTTCCTGCTCTGCTCATTGCATGGTGGCACTGAGAAGCAGTAACGGCAGGGTGAAAGCCTCTTGCTGGCATAGGGGCAGCAGACAGGCAGCTTCCTACTGACTCTAAGGGCTGGGAATGTGACATCAAACCACGGCTGGTACAGAGCACCTGAGAGATGGGACAGGCCCTTGTGTGAACACATCTTTCTTTCTCGACAGTTAAAACTTCTGCCTTACTGCACTGCTACTGGCGCTTTGGGGGGGTGTTAATCCAAGGCCAGCTCAGCCCCACGCTCAGCCCCTCTGGCTGCGTAAGAGGAGCATAATAAACCGCAATTTTAGGCACCTCCTGTGCTCCGTGTTTTGGGGGGGGGAAATGGGGCTCTAGGAGACAGGGAGAGGCACATGGAGGGGTCATGAGGGGATCTGGAAGCAAACATGGGTGGGAAGGGAAAACAAGTGGCCTTGTGCTGAAGGGTGTCAGGAGCTGCTGCTAGAGCCCCTCAGGGACACGTGACCTCAATCTGCCCAGCCCCCTGCCCACATCCCAGCTCTCTTACCCCACCACAGCACCACACACACCAGCAGGCCCAGCTTAAAGCCTGCCTGTGAATGATACTCACACCTGCTCTGGGGATGGCACAGGCACTCATCCCCCCAGGAGCATCCCACCTGCTACAGGAGCTGCCACCACAGGCTGGGTACCTGCATCCCAGTCTGACTCCAGTGCTGGCTCCAAACCCATGCCGGCCTCTCCAGCAGTGATCGAGGTGATCAGGTTGGTCAAGCAGGACTTCACTTTTCCTTCTTCCCCTATACGACAGCTGGTGCAGCGCCTAAAGCCAGCCTGGGCACTAGAGGATGGTGAAGGCTGAGGCCAACCTGCTCTTCCCAGGCACAGCAACAGCCCTGTACAGCTGCACTGGCTCCGCTCCAGGTACCATTCCCATAGATTCAGAAAACATCCCAAGATCTGCACTGCCGCAGAGCAGCGCTTGTCCTTTAGAAATACATGGTGGCTGTTTGTAACTATTCGAACAGTCTTAGCACACAAAGTCCACACACTGCGACTCCTTAAAAGAATAACAAAATCATTGTTTATAAATCTAATCTTAGTCCGTACAGGCTCAGATTAACAAGTTAGAGAAAAGGAAACGCAAAACTTAACATTAAGTACGAATTTCTGCTTAAACGTAAGCAAAAGATACTTCCCAAGTATAAAGTGCACCTTTAACAACAGATTCAAAACAAACCCAAGCAACAGTAACAAAATTACACTCTGCTGAACAATACTTGATTTTATGCAGATAAGGGAGACAAATGCCTTTATGATGTTCGTTCTTGAAGCATAATAAGTTCTTTAAAAGCCTTTAAAGAGGTCCTGTCACCTTCCAATAGCTACCTGGTACACCTGCAGATGTGAAATACTGTTGAGGATGAACAGCACAGGTTGCACAGCATCATCTTTAGACATGAGCTCAGGTACAGCAGAGAACAAACCAACTTCTGGTTATTTAAACAACTGAAATCAGAGTTAAGCACAGGAACACATCCTCCCTCTGCCCAACAGCTACCAGTTCCCGTGATAAACGGGGCAAAGGAAATGCAATGATCTGAGGAGAGTTCTGAGGTTCTCTCACAGGGACTTCCCTCTGTGTTAGTTTTCAGAAACTAACCTGGCACAACAGAGCGCTGAGGCCGCCTTGCCCACATCAGCTGTAAAAAGCCAAAGCTCGTTCCGGTTGCTGGACCTTTTGATTTGCAGTTTTAGTTTTGAGGGTGGGCTTTCTCGAGCTTTAGCTTTTTCCTTACTGGAAGCAGCCTTCCTCTTAGATCTGAGTAAAAGTGAGAGGAAGGTCTTCCTCGCTCACTTTTCAATTGGATGGACACTTGGCAGTAACTCACAGGAGTCCTGCCAGCAAGGTAAAAACGGAAAAACCCTTATAGTTCTACAAGGGAGAGAAAAATGACACAGGAACAGCAATCAGAGATCCAGGAGACAAAGGAAGGGACACAAGAATGGAATACCTGAAGAGCCTACTGAGCACAGTGTAATGCAGAACTGGAGCAAGGACGAGCAGCACCAGTGCAGCATCCTGCTGGGATGCACTAACTGTGCCCAGGACATGTGGCTGGCTGCCCTGACAAGCATCCAGGCAGCTCTGCTCTCCCGTAGGCACTCGAACAATAGATGGTTTGAGCAGTTTCTGCAGTTCAGTGAGTAAAAATATAACATTCAGTGTATCAAAAATACCCTACGAAACAACAAAAGGCTGCACGTCACTGCAATGCATTGTTACTTCAGTAGGAACTGTCACACTCAGAGCAAGAGGCCTGCATCTTCATCAGCTTTTCGAATACCAGAAAAGTAATCTTTGGTTATTAAAAAGATTCCTCTTCCTTTTATGTTCTTCTTTATGAAGAAATCAGTTTTACTATTCTTGAAGATGCCATTTAAGGTTATGCCAACGTTCTAACACATCTCTGGGTTTTCAGACCGTATTTACCCCTCTCTTCTTCAGGCATTGCAGAAGAAACCCCAAACAACCCCAAAAAACGACCCCTGAGCTGGGAGCTTTTCTGCCTGTTCATGCAGTATCACAATCACCTTAAGGAGGGATGGGGGCTGGCAGGAACAGTAACATGTCGTCAGCACTCCTTGTACTAACAATGAATTGCAATGTTCAAAGTTACTCTTGCTACACAGTGCCAATACATTCAAAAATAAATGAGGATTGAGTCTGCTGTAACAGGTAGTTGGGTTTTTTGAAAGTTCCTTTGGAATATGCACTCTGAATACCCAATTAAAACACTGTACTGTAAAATGCATTTCTGCATTGTTCAGTGAATTCTTACAGTCCATCCAGCTGGCTTTGAAAGGAGCTGCTGATCACATTTACTCATCTTCTGAAGAAGCAGACTGAATAGTGCTAAAAGGACAAGGGTTACTTATCAAAAGGAAGCCTCTGTTTGCAGTTGGGCTCTGGAGTTGTCCTGTGTCCATCATCCCTTGCATTATTCCGGCCTTCTTTCACTTGGAATCAGATGAGGAGCAACCACATCACTATCCTATTATTGAAAGTCAGAAAACATTAATGATAGTACATCCACTTTTGCTTTCTATCCTAAAGCAGGGGAAAGGAAGCTCAGTATCAGACTTACTAATAAACAAACACATAAAATCCCTGGTCCTAGAAGCACTGTGAATCAACCAACACCGAAGGCTGCATCCCAGAGGTGTTGTACTCAGTGGTGGGGAGTAACATTTGGTGCAGAGAAAAAACCCAAACCCTACGAGAGAAGCCTTCACCATTAGCAGATCTCTTCTTCCAAAATCATTAGCAGCAAATCTAGGAGTGTTGGCAAGCTGGTATTTTGGGCATTGGTACACAAATCAGAGACATTACTACACATGTTGCCTCTGAATTTGCCACAGTTCCTCATTGAAAAGTGCTGCAACCCATCAGTCCCAGGTGAAGATACCTATATGTATATATAAGTATATATATGTATGTATATATATGTGTATATATGCCTGTGTGTATATATATAATACACACACACATAAGTACTCAGCCAAAAGAGCAATATGCTCTCTAAGCTTAGAAATAAGCTGGTGAGATGCGTGTTGTGATGTTCTGCAACATGCCAGGACCTTCAGGATGGATATGCCTGAAGCAGAACATGCTGACAGGATACAACTGTACTCTACAAGCCACAGGCAGAGAATGCCTGTTGCTCAATGCGTTTGCAAAAAGCCCTTCTGAATTTAACTGCTCTCAAAAGACGGATGCCAAGAGCATGACATAAGACAACTCACACATGTAGTGCAGTGGCTCCAGTGGCATTTTCTACTGAAAAAAGCTTACTTGATATAACTGCTTCCCTACAGTGATGGATATACTGAAACTATCAGTAAATGGCAATTGTTTTTCAGATGAAGGTGCCCACCTTCCTGCAAGGGGGATGTAATGGGGATGCTGTATCACACATCACCAATTTAGAGCCATGACTGGTACGGGCTTCTCCACCATCTTTGGCAGGAGGAATGCAAAGCAAGGTGCATGGACTCAGGGTGTGCTTTAGAGTCTCCATTTCACTTGTCAGGGCAGCTCTGAGGCTGCTCCCAACACAACAAAACAAACCTTAAGATGAGCTGTAACAGACCCTCTTCCTCCCTCACAGCTGGAAACTTGTATGTTGGGAGTTGACAGAAAAGGGCAGTGCAGAGAACAGATGAGGCCTTGCAGTCAACTCGGACTACAGACTAGCTGCCCAGAGAGCAGAGGTTTGGACCATGTTCCCACAGGTATTTTCCACTCAGAGCAAAGAGACTGCCCATGAATCTGCAGTGAGTTAAATCAGTGCAAATCTATCGCTATTTCAGTGAAACCAAAGCACATCCTGACATGAGCCACCATAAAACCAGAAGCTAGGTTAGTGAGGAGTGGCTCTGCCACAAAGAAAAGGTCAACAAACAATAAGCTTTAAGAACAACAAAAGTCACAAGTGAATTTGTTACCGGTGGTTTGGTGAAATTCTTCTCCATGCACCACTGAATAAAATACTGCTTTGCAGCTGAAACAATGACTGGATCCTGACTTTTGCAATAAACCCGGATAACCTGCTCAGCAAAGGTCCTGGGTAGCAGCTTTGAAACCTTTGGAACACAAGAAGAAAAAAGCTTTAGCATTTCTTGGAATTCAGAGACCACTGAACTGCAATTTTTCCATCTGAAGACAAACTGAAAGCAGTAAAAGACATCCCACTGCAATCCACAAGCTTTACCCAAATCAATTCTATTTGTCCAAGATTCCCAGTGTATCCATGTAAAATACTGTTCATATGCAAAGGCTGTCAGGATTCCAGATTATCTTAGCACAACACATACCAAAGATGTGAGGATTCCACAACCTCCCCACAGCCCCTGCAAGAACTACCACAAAGGGCTGTACTTGCTTCCATCGCAAGCTCCAAAGATGTCCTTTAGAAGCCAGCTGAGATGAATTAGAAGACTACCTGCTCTTTACTGATCTTGACTGCCTTGGAAGGATCAGCCTTGCAATAGAAGAGAACGTTATCAATGGGATTCTGATCTTTCATTCCATAATCCATGTTGACAACCTTGCATGTAAAAGAAAATGGCACTTGTTAATGTTTGTCTTTAGCTTTCTCACAATACATACAAAAGGATACACAATATACTTCTGTAAATGACACTAATGAAATAGGACAATAATAATGCATTGAAACATAACTGCAGTTTTCACTATGGCACACAAGGCCTCTGTCACTGAGAAGTTTTGACTCTGAACCTGCTCCAAGAGATACTTACATCAACTACAAAATCTTCAGCCTTCAGTTCCACATCTGGAGGATCCTTTTCTGGCTTGGATTTAGCAATGCTTTCTGCCAGGCTATTATTCTGAAAAACAAAGACAGTAACGCAGGTTACATTTATGCACTATCAGGTCTAGACCAAGGCAACAAAGAGCATGACAGAACGTGTCACTAAACTAAAGCTTTCATTTCTTCCTAGCCTGACAGACTCCTCTTGCAGCAACTTGGTTGTTTGAAACCTTGCATACCTTAGCCATAAATGTTCTACCAATGTGTAGAAGCAAACAAAAAGCTTCAAGTGCAGCACAGAGCATCCAGGAGACACGTCCAGAAGAGAAGGAATTTTTTATGTCCATTGCAAAGACATTATTTGTCCATTGCAAAGAAAGGCAGACTGCTCTGAAGAGCAGGGGATCACGCACATTGCCAAGCTGAGGTATGTGTGTGATTTGCTGTGACTCAAGAAGCCAAGAAAAGGTTTAGACTGAGAGCAAACCTAGAAGAAAGAATTGCCAGGAGGCATCTGGCAGGAGGCAGCTTGTTTGTCAGCTGTTCTATTTCTCCTCTGAATCAGAATGGAACATGCCAACTTTCTCCTTTCCTTTGCTACTGTTTGTCCTTTTTTTAAAGTTACCTCTTCCAGTGTGCATTAACTGGAAACATAGCTCTCAATTTACGAGTTCCGTATCTGGGATGCTCCCCTGGCTCTGGCCAGCTTGAGGACCACAAAACCAGACAGGGCTGTGAACAACCTCATCTAGTGGAAGATGTCCCTGCTCACTGCAGGGGGTTCGATTAGGTGGCCTTTAAGGGTCCACTGCAACCCAAACTGTTCTATGATTCTAAACATAATGGCATTATGGTCTTTTAAGGAGCAGGAAAGACACTATGTCCTATCAGAGGAAGCTGAGCCTCCAGTACTGCTGCAACAGGCAACTATCCTGAACAGGCTTCCTATCCTGATCTCCTCCTCCTCAGAAGGGCAGAAACTTGACTACCAATGTACAACCATTTCATGTTTCCCTTCCTCTTATTTTCTCTTACTTTTTTTTTAATACAGAATCTCTTAACGCTACTGCTTAGCTAAAAGAAGAGAAGCAAACCTCTTCAAACAAAAGGATGAGCAGAGCAGTAAGGTGGTCATTCTCTAACCTTATTCTTTACAAAAGAGAAAGAAAACCCCAAACCAAACCCACACAGAGGTAAGAGTTAAAAAAGTGGTCAATGACTCAGAGAACATTTTTACAGGGACGGAATCCGGACTCTTTCAGCAATGGACGTTACCTGCACAACTTCACTCCTTGTTCCAGGATGAGTCTCTCCTAAAAACTTGTACAACTCGCGTCGTTCTATTTTCTGCAGGACTTCTCGTGCCTCCTTCAGCCCAGGAGAACTTGAGTGCAGAATCTCCAGGTAGATGTTATCTGCCAAAGTTGCAGTGATTGTTGTTAAATACGTCACCAGGCAGGGGCACAGCACAACGTATGCACAGGGACAAAGGTTAAAGCAACAAGAAAAACTGCTGGCTCAGGAAAGACACTCGCTTTCAGAGGATGACTGAACACACGGAGCCTGACAACTGACGAGTCACAGTATCATCAGAGTCATTACCTGACAACTGACGAGTCACAGTATCATCAGAGTCATAATAGTTGGCAGAAAAACCACCTCAATTCTCACCCCTGCAATGAGTTCTACCACGGAAGCTGCTTCCAGTTCTTATTTAGCCAGTCTTGTTCAGCAGAGTATTCTGAGCCTCAGCACTAACTGGTTTATGGACAGGGTGCTCTATCTTGTAAAAGAATAAAGTGCTTCTATTAAACCTTCCAGATTTCTCAGACTTCAGCTGCCAGCATCAAAGTCCCCCTCCTGTCTCCACATGACAGTGAAGAACTCAGTGCACTTCCCACCATCAATATGAGCAGCAAGACACGGGTTTCTTTTGATGTGGCTTCAGAGCAGAGAAGTTATTTTTGGCTGCTGTAAGAGACTGCTGCTGTCAGGATGCCGCTTGCCTCTCACAACCAACACAGCTGCACCCATGTCTATGCACATTGCCCAGGCAAAAATACCCTAGGCAGCTTTGACATGTGCTGCAACATCCCGCCGAGGAACACAACTGGCTTAAGAAGCAACCAGCACACTCCAGAAGCAAGTCATAAACCACGTACCCAGCACCTTTAGTTGAAGGTTGGTTCTACAGACAAGGCTGATCAAAGCCAGGTACTTCTCCATAAGGAATGACAGACTGTCAGAGGACACAACACAACTCAAGCCAGTTTCTGTGAATTAAGTAAGTTCTCTGTGTTTCCTCTTCACTGCACTGAGTCAGACCTTCAGAAATGGGAAAACTTCCCAAGTCTCAGTTCTTGGTCGCCTCTCTCTGTAATCACACTGGAGTTCCTCTGCATGCCTTCCAGCAGGCTGCTGCTCCATGTACTTGCCCTACAAGAGCCATTCTTACAAGCCCTTACCTGAGCAACCACAGCAATAAACTAAGATGTTCATATATTGTTTTCTCCTGTTACATTTGCAACCATGCCATGTCTCAAGCAAATCAAATCGGACCCCATTAGAGCCCTTTGAAACCTGGGGCTAGTTTCAACTAACTACATGTAGCTATCACTGACTTACATCCCATGTGCGACAAGTACTCAGAACATAAGCAGGATTCCTTCCTGACAGCACTGCTTGCAATACTCTAAATGTGTGCAGAACACAGAAGTCGGTCCTTTTCTCTCTCTCTCAACATAAAAGTAATTTAAACTAGAAGATCTTGCTCTCCCAGCAAGATGTGAGTGCCCAGAGACTGGATGGTCCAGATCTGCCCCACCATCTGCACACAAAAGCAGTGTTTCAGAGTCCTAGTTGTGGGCAATGTCCCACTGTGCCTATCAAAACAGCATTTTAACGGGCACTCATGTTGTTTTACTTAAACACAAAAGAATTCTGAGAGCTCATACCAGTTAACTTAGTGTAGGCCTCCATGTCCTCCATTGCTGTAGAAATCTGGTACTGTTTTCCTCCAGAGCCTTCTATTTTAAAAAACTTGTCTGCTTTTTGAAGGGCTTCTGTAATCCTGGTTTGAGACAAAATTAAGACTTAGGATAGCATCAGTCTGAAACACCTTACTGCTCAAGAGTCAACGGAGAAATGCATTAGTATGTTATAAATGTAACAGATGAAACTGCATCCCAAGCACACAGCAGTCCCTGATGCACTGCAGTGTGTCCTATCTCCATGTTGTCACTGCACATTTCAACAGAGTATTTCCAGTTACTGAAAACAGGTTCAGATCAGACCTTCACCTTCTGCCAAAGAATGAGCACTTTGTTCTATTTCTGACCGTGTTTAACATTGCTTAGATGATTACAGAACCTTGCAAGACAGTGACATGGTCCCCCCAGCTGCAAGGAGGCTGCCTCACACATGACCATAGCCTTTTACAGACTCTAGGAGTTAACAGGGAGAATACAAAGCATCGTAAAGGTAAAGCATCATGAACATATGGTATTTTACAGGTGGGAAACACTGCTGTTTCAAAGATCAAGTTCTTCCGCAGTTCCCTGTACTCCACTGTCATTTCCAGCTCCTATACTCATTTGGATAGGCTGCTGTAACTATGGTAAGCTGAGAACTACATTTCTTGGCTGTTTTACTCCTGACACGTTGGTACTCTCAAACCTTGACATTTTCAGTCTTTTAGAGGATCTCTAAACCAGGAGCTGAAGTTTGTGAAATGAAAGCAGTCATGAATCACTCTTGTACTGTGAAATCCTGTGTTCTTTTGTTCCAGACTCCGCAGAGGGTAACCAGGCAGCCAAGATCCTAATGAAAATGTATTTGGGGATGCTAAGGTTTCTGCTTTCAAGAAGAGTAAGAAACTTCTGCAGACATCAGTAAGAGAGGTACAAATGCAGGTAGCCAGAACAATTCCTGCTGTGGCATAACACAGACACAATGTCAGGCCTCAGCTGAGCTGCGTTAAGCTTGCTCCTCACTTTACTCTATTAGTAACCAGCCCGTTTGAGCTAAGCACTCTCTAACTTGAAGCTAATTTGGCCTTCAGCTGTATGCAGTTAGAACAGCATAAGCCCACCCTGGTTATACAGCCAAGTGGCTTATTTTCTATGTCACACTTTATTGAAAATCTGACTATTCCAAACAGATACACAGTTACAAGAATCTAAAGATAAATGGAATGCAAGAGAAGGGAAGTGTGATACTTGCATTATTTCAATGATGTTGCCAACCTTATGCTGGTACGCTCGCCGGTGCAGGCAATTCCGTGTGTGGAACATCTCATACAAATTTCCAACTTCCTAAATCAAAAAAAACCAACCACCTTTTACTTTTGACATCCTCTTAATTGGAAAACTACAACAATCAAGGAACCAAATGAGCTGTCTCCTTCCACTTGCAGCATAGAGCAGAATGGTTATCTTTCACAATGCCTGACAGGGAGACAGGCAGCTCAGAGAAGATGGCCTGCCCCTCTTGCAGCCCCAAAGTCACATTCCCCTCTCCCTCAAAAGACCTGAAGCAGGATCATGCCCAGCTGATGCTTTCCCAAAGTCTCCCCTGGAAGGCCATGCCACAAACCCTTTCAAGCAGAGGCTTGCTCTGTCCCTCCCTTCCTTAAACCAGTTGTTTCTGAGAACACTTTTCAGAGCAGCAACTACATCTTCTTCTCTTGAGCTAAAAAAGCATTCAGCAGACAACCCTTGCACCCCTGCAATGCAGTGTGCAGCCGTCGTACACTGCTCAGCCAGGCTCTGCCATACCCCATATGTTGTCAGTGTCCTGCCCTACCTCATACACATTTTGCTGCTGAGCATCCCCTCTGCTCACACTTACCTTGTCACGGGTACAGATGTGCCTCTGGTGTTTTACTTCACAGACCCGAATGAACTTAAGTAACCGCTTATAATCAAAATTATTCTGGATTCCTAGGTGATGGCAATCCCTAGAAATATCCCACAGAGAACATTAACAAAGAGACCACACTTCTAATACAGGAGCATCATTTAGTAGGAATTCATAACAAAAACCAAAGGATTTGTACCTGGCAAAATAATCCCATTTGTCAACGTCAATGCCATTTTTCTTATTAGCTACTACCTCATACAGGAAACTTTTCTCCTTTGGTCGACCACGGTAGGGCCACTAACAGAGGAGCCAGGAAGGAAAAAGAACAATCAGAAACAATAAGAAATTAAAGCGTGCAAACAATGTCAGAGCTTTTTTTAAAGACCACGGGAACACATTTTGATCTTACCTGTGATAAACATCCAACACTGAGGTAGCAAAGACAATAAAAGTTCAAATTTAAACAGGTGCAAACTTAAACAGGGGAAGCTTAGATTGGATCTAAGGCAGGGGTTGGAACTGGGTGATCTTAAGATCCTTTCCAACCCTGACTATTCTGTGATTCTATGAAAAGTGCTTTCAGAAGCTGTCTGGCATTAGAAATCCACAACCAGGACTTAAGCATCTGACATCCCAGAATACCAGGAAGAATAAAAACCATGTACACAAGTTCCACGTACACCATGTGCACACTTCCCATTCCACTAAAGTAACAAAGAGGGGAAAAGGCTGGAATCATTTAATCCCTGGGAAACTAGGTAAACCCATAAACATGTCACTGTCTTGCAGTCTTCTGCCATCAACTATACAACTTTATAGACCAGTTTTACAACTACTGAGATGTTTTAAACACAAATTGCTTAAACAGTCAGCTACTGCCAATCCAGCAGGTATAACTCCTGAGGAAAAGAGTAAATCAATGAGGCAAAGAGGAAATCAATGCCAAAAGAACAAGATACAAGTTGCACAGAAACATGATTTCCTTGAAAATGTCATGATTCTCTTGTATACAACCAGATAAATGGCTTTCAGGTTATCTGTATTACAGAAGTATTCAAATTGATATGAGTAAGAGTGGAAACGTGTAAGCAGCAGGAAGAAAGCACATCATAGCTAAAATCACCCCATACCGATCACAAAGAGCCAAGCTACCGGGACAGTGTTCAGGACACCACTTATGTGCAACACATAGAAATGGCTGCCAGAGGAAGACCCTGCAGCCCAACACCAGGAGGGTGGCAAGAAAGTTGCCACGTATCTTCTGACACTCCTTTTATCCTCCTGGAAAACAGGCAGAGAATCCAACCAAGAAAAAGCAGACATGCGGTAAGAACCAGGCACAAGATCAATGGAAGCGGCAGGCAGCAAGATGTGTGTGCAAATGAGCAGGAGCAGGTAAACATCAACTTGCAATCTTTGTAAATGAATATCCTCTTCCTGTAAGATCTCAGAATGAATTCTATTATGCCAAGCTCCCTGTGTTTGTCATCTAATTGCTGGAGTATACATGGTCAAACTGCACACTACTGCAGCAGAAAATGATGGGTAAGTGCTAACATTTGTGGGTTACTCATTTGGGACAAACACACAGATTCTGATTAGGACCAGACTGTCAGGACAGATCTCCCACTGACGGGTTCTTAATTCTGGGAGCAACTTGAATGGCTGCCCTTGAAGAGATGACAAGAGCTGTAAAGTGAGAAAGGACTTAATCCTTGCAGCTCTATGAATGAATTAATAATCATGATCTCTTCTTCCTTGCCTCTTGAGGCAACGCATTTGTCAAGTCTTAACCCTGCCTCTGTGTTTGTTACTGCAATAAATCCAAGCATTTTGCTACTGTCATCAAAGCTGATGTGGCTCTGGCACTTGGGCCATGCTTTGGATTGCTCATTGCCTCATCTCTAACAGTTCTCAGTTTTGTTATCTATTATCAGCTTGTCCCCCTAAACTACCTCCATGTTTTCTTCATACGGCCAACTGAAAACACGACCTCCCATCATCACCTTCAGGTTCCAGTAAACAGGCTGTCATCCTGACCTGGTCATTCAAGGTCTCTGTTAAAAATGCAGTTCTACCAATCTAGTGACAATGAATTAGGTTCACTAAACTCAAGTAACATTCTTAAGCTGTCCTCTAATCTGAAGATTTGGAGGTAAGAGCTTCTCAAGAAGACCTAGGCCAAGTAACACAGTGAGGCCTCCACCTCCTGCCATCACGATAAGAAATAATCATTACACTTCTTCAGCATCTCTTGTGCCAGGATACTCATGGGGCTAAAACCAAATAAATATAGAAGCAGAAATTATCTACTCTTTCAGTAAAATTAAGACATTTATTGGGATAACCACAGGACCAATACACTGACTCACCGATATCTCACATGCGGTTTCATTGGTAGGTCCTCCTATTTGTTCCTTAATGAAGGCCATATCTTCTTCCAGGACAAGACCATATGACTCCATGACTTCTTCTAGTTTATTGGAAGTAACCAGGTGCTCAAACATTTTAACAGAAGCAGTCTCGTGCTGTGAAAAAACCCCAAACCAACACCCAAAAGTTGCATCACAAAGCTTAAGCATCTTTCCTACGGTGTCAGCTTTCTCCTAAGCCAGCAGCAGTGCCTGGCAGGGCACCTGGGCATGGTGGGGTCCAAGTGCAGCACTTGGGTTATTTTCTGTTCATTTGCTATCAAAACAAACAGGACACACAATCTTCAGCAGAGAGCCGTTACTTCTGCATTCTAACGAACAGCAGTAAGACAGTTACAATGCTGACAGACAGAATAACCAATTCTACTGTACAGAAGATTAACAAGTTTACTCAGCTGATTCTGCTTAGTAACTGCAAGCAGAGGCAGGCCTGAAAGGCCTGTGTTACATTTCATTCACAGCAAAGAACCCTTGAAACTCTTCAAAGTTTCTGAAAGGCTGAATTCTAAACACTGTGTTAAATATCCTTCAACTAAAAACTGGAAACAAGCTCCCTGCTGGTATTTTGCATTTGCAAAATATATTCAGGGTAAAGCTCACAACATGCATTTTAAGGCCCAGTGCTGGCTGGAAATGATCAGCGCAACCCTAACGCACGCTGCTCCCTCTTCAGGGACAACCTACAGGCACTGACAAGACCGGGATTTCATTTCTCCTCCGTGTCACCCAGCGTGACATCCTCAGGAAGAGGACACGAGTACACGAGGAGGTCCCATGAAAGCACACAGGAGTTCAAGAGCATCTGTACTTTCAGGGAAGGGATGCTGGTGACAAGCGCCTGCCCTCACTTCCTTCGCCCCACCCCTCCTTCTGCATTGCTAGTAAGGCTGCACATGCTCATGGCCATGCTGGCGGGGGCTGATGTTCCCCAAAGAAACAGAGAACAAGGGAACCACCACATGATTAGAAGATGACATTCCGGGTTTTAATTATGCCATCAAAATGATGCAGTAAGAAAAGCCCAGCTGTACCTATATTCTCACAAGCACTGGCAGTTTTTAAAGGTTAATTATTCTTCCTTTAAAAAAATTCAGTTTTCTATTTTTACTTTAATAGTGAAAAGCTCACCTTCCATTTCCAATTTGGACGAGTGAGAGGAATAAATCTTCCATCAAACATGTGTGAAAATGGCCCATGACCTTAAAAATAAAGATGACACAGGTTTAATCTGAGGCATGGCTGTCAGAAAAAATATTTTGAGCAAGCTAAGGATCTGGATTCTCTTATATTTGACTTGATCTGGACATAAAGAATCACAGACTGGTTAAAGCTCATCCAGTTCCAACCCCACTGCCACGGGCAGGGACCCCTTCCACTGGAGCAGCTTGCTCCAAGCCCGTGTCCAACCTGGCCTTGAACACTGCCAGGGATGGGGCAGCCACAGC